>JAVJIF010008918.1:0-114297 GCA_038442645.1 Agave tequilana | reverse complement strand
AAATTAGTTTAGTTTAATTTAACGTAGTTTCATTTAATTGAATTGAATTTAATTTAAATTAGTTTAGTTAACTTAATTTAGGTTAATTTAATTTAATAAAGTTTTGTAATTAAGTTAGGTAATTTAATAATTTTATTGAAGTTAGGTAATTAAGTTAGTGTTGCTTAATCTAGTATAAACTAGTTTAGTTTAATTTAATGTAGTTTCATTTAATTGAGTTTAATTTATTGTTTTTTAATTTAGTTAATTTTAGTTTTAATTTAATTTAACAGATAATTTTTTTAAATTTCAGTATGGCTCTAAAGCAACGCGATATTGGATGGGAACATGGTACCCCTGTTGGTGGAAGTAGAAAACTTGTGAAGTGCAATTATTGTGGGAAACAAATCCATGGTGGTATCACTAGATTGAAGCAGCATATAGCACATGTACCCGGTCAGGTGGAAGGATGCTTGCGAGTATCAAAAGAGATATCTCAAATAATGAGACGACATCTTTCTAAAGGTAGCAAAGAAAGAGCGGCCATTAAATCTAAAAAAGACCGATTTATGAGATCTTTAAGTGAGGAAGATTTCTATGATGTGATCGAAGAAGATTCTGATAATGAAATTGAAGAAGTTGGTGGTTTAGAAGGAGTTGAAAGAAGACAACTGAAACAAGCCATGAAAGAAAGTCGTGAAATGGCTTGGAGATCGGCAGAAGGAGTTGATATTGGTGGCAGTAGTTCACAGCCTTCAGGATCAGGGAGTAACCGTGGATTGCGTCGGAGTATGACTATGAGAGAAGCTGAAATTCCAGCTCGTGGTATGATCCTTACATGTTCCCAACAAAACAGAAATCAATCAAAAGCATGTTCTCAACTAAGAATATGAAAAAAGTTGGGAAATTCGTGGCGAAGTTCTTTCACTACAATGCAATACCATTCAATGCAGCTGATAGTGGTCCTTACTACCAAGCCATAATTAATACTATTGCGGAGGCAGGTCCAGGTGTAAAAGGCCCTACAGGGTACCAGATTGGCAATCTCTATTTAGAGGAGGAAGTGAAAGAAATTGGAGTATATATTGCTTCAATAAAAACAAAATGGCCGCAGTATGGTTGCACGATCATGTGTGATGGATGGAGTTCTCATAATAGAAAGCCTATTGTTAATTTCATGATTTATTGTGATAGAAGCATGATCTACCATACTTCTGTTGATACCACTAATATCTCGAAGACTGCTGAGTATATATTCTCGCTAATGGATAAAGTTGTTGATGAAGTTGGCAAAGAAAATATCGTGTAGGTTGTAACAGATAATGAGGCAAGTTTCAAAGCAGCTGGTCACATGTTGATGGAGAAGAGAAAACATTTGTTTTGGTCTCCCTGTGCAGCACATTGCATTGATTTGATGCTTGAAGATATTGGCTCTTTGAAATCAGTCAAGGAGACATTGGATGATGCTAAGGTGATCACATCATTCATTTACAATAGCCTCAAAGTGTGAATTTAATGAAGCTATATACCAAAGATAGAGATTTGTTGAGACCAGGTATAACACGGTTTGCTACCGAGTTTATTTCTATTGAAAGCCTTATTCGCTATGAGCAAGATTTGAAAAGAATGTGCACGACTACCGAATGGCGTGAATTCAACAAGGAAAGGAGTAGAAGAAGTGTGCGAGATAAGGTTGCTAATCTCATTCTGACTGACCGGTTTTGGAAGAAGGCAAGAGAGGTCCAAAACATTATGGATCCTCTTATTAGAGTCTTGAAGATAGTGGACCAGGATAAGAAACCTACACTATCTATTATATATGAAGCTATGGATAGAGCAAAATTGGCTATAAAGGCCTCAAATAAGAACTGGAAGAAGTACTGGGACATCATTGATAGAAGATAGGAGGGACAATTGCATAGACACTTACATGCTGCTGGTAATTCATTTGCCTAGAAATCATATTTGTTGACTAGAAATTGAAACTGTCATATCATAACAATCGTTTTCTTACATTATTGCAGCATATTTTTTAAATCCAGCACTCCAATATTCAAAAAACTTTTCTACACATCCAGAAGTGAGATATGGATTAAAGGAGGTCATTAAAAGATTGGAGCCAGATTTGACTAAACAAGCAAGAGCTATTAATGAGGTAATAATAATTTATTTATTTCATCGATATAATGTTATGCAAATATTAACACTTGTGATGTGTATTCTCACAGATAAAATTATTTGTGGATGGAGTTGGAGAATTTGGAAGCTCACTAACTAGAAGAGCAGTGCAACAATCTCTTCCAGCTGATTGGTGGATTAATTATGGCGAAGAAGCTCCCAATCTGCAGAAAATTGCCATCAAAGTCTTAAGCCAAACATGTTCTTCATCGGGTTGTGAAAGAAATTGGAGCACGTGATCGCTAATTCATACAAAACTGCGCAACCGGTTGGCAATGAAAAAGTTGCATAAACTAGTATATGTGCATTACAATATGCGGTTGCGAGTAAGAAACTTGACATGCAAAAGCGACACTGATGATTATTACAACCCAATTGATCTGAACAATATTTTCAATGATGATGATATTTTGGATGAGTGGATTCGTGAGGGAGAACAGCCGATGTTACCACCAGATGACTTAGGTTGGTTAGATGAAGGTATTCGTCATACTGACGAAAGTGGCGGTGATGATGGTGATGGCGGTGATGATGACAGCGGTGATGGTGGTGGCGATGATGGTGGTGAGGGTGATGGTGGTGAGGGTGATGGCGGCAGTGATGGTGGTGATGGTGGTAATGTTGAAGATACTCATGGTCTTGGTGGAAGCCAACGAGATGATGCTTTAACATGGGATTCACAATATTATGCCACACAAGATACAGATCATGGAGGCCGGGCGGGGATTTCACAGCAGCGTAGGCATTTGGATCGGTTGGTCGAATTCAGTTCTAGCGATGATTATTCGAGTGGACATGATAACTACTCACATGGTCATCATAGTCTTGAAGGCCATTTACAGGGGTTGGGCTTGACATCTGGCCAATATTCTGGCACTGATTATTTTAGCACTGGTGAATACTCTACTAGCAGCACTGAATATCGAGGTTTTGGGTATTATTACCATGGAGCTGATATTGCACAACCTCTACCGCCATATTACTCTGATAGTGGATCCTCTGGCCAATCATCTCAGCCTACAGGATCTCACCCACAAACATATCATTATCCTTATGGAAACTATATGCCTGGTTTTTATACTTATCGCGGGCCAGATGATAATGATGATTTGGAGCCTCCTCATAATTCAATGTGGAAATGACTATATTAGCAGGTACTTATGAATTATTTTGTGCAATTTACTATATTATGCATGTATTTTGATATTTTTCTACCGACGACGCTTGTATTTATGCTTTCACGTTATGTTTTGAGTGTTAGGTGATATGTTTTGAATATGTGATGCATGAATTTGGATGTTTATATTTTTTTATGATTTGTCATGATTTTTTCATAATTTTTTGGCGCTCTATGTAGCGTTTTTGCGTATCGCCCGAGTCCGATCTGAGTCGCCGAGACCGATCCGTCTCGGTGCCGGCCGAGTCGGCGGCCGAGACCGAGACTTTTAACCATGCCTTCCAATGACCCCTTCTTTGCAGGAGCTTGTAAAGACTTTTCACCTCCATGTCCGACCTTCATCTGCCAGACTTTGCGCAACCATCATCTGAAGAACTAGAAGTCTCCTGACCTGTAACTGTACTACCTTCAAGTAGTAGAGATTGTTCCGGCGGACGCCCTTCATAACCGCCATCGAACCTTTGGTCATTTGAGAACACCATCTCGTATGGATACCACAAGGCCCGATGCTTCCAAAGCGCCAACAAAGATAAGATTTTTTTGAGTTGAGGTATATACCTCACCTCCTTCAATTCTTGTACTATCCCATCAAACATCTTGATATGGACTGTACCTATCCCTTCCACATTATACGGATGATCATCACTCACGACCGTGAAGCATCCATCTAGCTTCTCAAAACTAGAAAACCACGCCCTGTTCGGGCACACATGATAGGTAGCTCTGGTATCCAAAATCCACTCAGTATTATCTGAGCAATCAAAAGTAGTAGTAACAGAGAGAGAGAATACCGATGAGTCTGAATCCAATCCATCCGCCTGTAATGTACTGGCTTGAGTACTGACTACCTTCGCGAGATTTGCCTCGGTCATTAGCTCCTTCTTCTTACCTTTGGCCTTCGGACAGTCAACCATCTAGTGCCCTAACTACTTGCATAAGGCGCGCTGATTCCTCTTCAGATCTTTGAAGCCTGATATGAACTTCGATCTTCCCTGATCATCTCTTTCATTCTTATTGGAACTTCTGCCTCTTACCGCTAATGCCTCTGTTGTTGTGCTATCAGAAGAAGACAGTCTGTCCTGTCTCCTTGCTTCATAACTCACAAGAGCAGCAGACACCTCACCATAGCTAAGGGATTTTCTTCCATTGATCAACGTAAGAGTAAAGTCTCATACTCTTCTTGAGAAAGAGAATTCAACAAAATTACTGCTTTATCCTCTTCATCGATCTCTACATCCACATTAATTAGATCTATAAGAAGCTTTGTGTAACTATTCATGTGTTCATTGATAGAGCATCCTGATTGCATCTGGAAACGATAAAGCTTACTCTTCAACTGTAACTGCGATTCGACGCTTTTCGTCAGATACTTCTTCTCCAGGATCTCCCACAACTGCCTCGCAGATGTCTCATACAACACATGATATTTGATGTCTTGTGTCAAACAAGACCTGATCAAGCCACACGCAGTACGGTTCATCTTGTCCCAATATTCTTCTGTCATTGATGCACGCTTCTTCTCCAACCATATAGTGTCTTCGAGGTTGGATGCCGTCAGCGCATCCATCACCTCACACCTCCACATACCAAAGTTGTTCTTGCCATCGAACTTCACCACATCAATTCTCAATGGATGTGGATTAATGCACTTTCCCTAGCCATCTTCTCAACTGATTCTAAAGCAATGCAGCAGAAACGAACGGAGTAGTTAGAAAACAAACTAGATAAAGATAGGATTTTTACCTCCACGCGAAACCCTCGAAGAGTTCCGAAGCAATCTACTCCTCCAAATTAATTTCTCTAGCAATCTACACGCTGTTTTTAGATTGACACACGATTTCACAAACAGTCCCAATGCTGTCCGAGATCGACACACGATCTCCGCTAGACAGCAACTGATGCCCTTGGAATCAACACACGATCCCACGTCGAACCTGGGATGCTCTGATACCACTTGTTGGACTTGGGACACCATCCCAAAAGACTAGCCTTTTAGGTGGAGTTGCCCAAATCCTTATATACCAAGACTATCCTCACGTCTAGCCGATGTGGGACTATTTGTTCGACCCAAATCCTAACACACTGTGGTCTTTATTTCTTGGTAGTACATCCATTGCATAAAGAACTAAGTTTTAGGATATTGACTTATTTATGATTTCCACTGGCTTACTTATAGTCAGTTGAATTTATCTTGCTTTTCTTCTTTAATGAGATTTTGGTTTTGTTGATTCAGCTCTGTATAACAGAACAACCAAGCCTTTATGAAAAATTATACTGAATCCTGTAAGCCATTCAGCTCTGTCAGGGGCTAGCTCCTTTGTTAAAGTAGCAATTACAATATCTTTTCATGGCCCACACCATTCTTATTTTGGTCCACCCTTGTATTGACTGTCAACTAGGATTCTATCACAGTCATGTGCACATATCCAATCATTCTCAAATTGTCACGCCCTGCTTCCTAAAATACGCGAAAACAGAGTCGCGATGAAGTTCAGCGACATATGTACGCGAGAAAAATACCCCACGCACATACGCTAAGCCTAAAATAAGCTGAACAAGTTATAAAATCTACTACGATAAATCAGTATCACTGCAATATGACATATAAATATCTAACACAATGATAACAGATGAATAAAGAAAAAAATGCCATCAGAATGCGATAAAGATAGAATCAGGAAATAGCATGAATAAAAGAGTAAGAATACTTATAATCAAGAAAAGAGAGACTCTAGCTCCTCGTAACGCGTACGATCACACGAACACCTAAATAATATAAGAAGGTGTCTAAAAAATCCTGAACGTGCGAATCTAGGGTCGTCAGAAGCGACCTAATGAGTGTGTGTAACGGAAAAGGTGTTCGTGCATAATAACGCAAGCAATAACAACATGATAACTGAAATAAACATAACAGAATAATCAATGTCAAGAACAAAGTTATGAACGATATATAACAGGTACCCTGACCACTAATGTCAAGATGTGCAACCTAGCATATGTCACTAGTCTGGTATACAATCCGGTCATGTGTACAATCATATGTCGATCATAGTTATATATACGTACAGTCGGGTGATCACGGTCTGTCACAATACATTAACAGTTTATCATTATTAATTATGTCAGCGAACACCAATTGCCATATGTAATAGACGCATCCCATACTACGCCTACTACACATGCCAATTGAGATCCTCAGTTATTGAAACTGATCGGTTGGAGACATTGTCTGTGTTTTAGGTGGGTTCCGTGTATACCCGGGACCACGGACCACTCCTGGCGCTGAACCAGGCCCTACCGCAAGGTAGTCAGGAACATGTATAACAGGTCAGGTACATGTATAACATGTATAATAGGAACAGGAATAGGATGGGGAGCCAGTCACCCCATGGAAATCTGCAGTGGAACTCTCTTTCGGCTGCGCAATCTAAATCCTAGGTCCACTCAAAATACAGACACTGTCTCCATCAATTTTTCCAATCCGGGTATAAGTTGTTTAATATCATGTCATTTAGATTATCAAGATTATTTAATGTACATGTTACCTAGACCACTGGGATAACTCGGTTGGGATAACTCGGTGAGTAACAACATCAACATGTGTAATCAGGATACCGGTATAGCTGGATACATAATGTCAGTGAACATGACACTGGTATAATAGGACATGTAACAAGTATAATATGAGGGTGTTGTTATCGTATACAATATTTTTCAACAACTATGGTAACATGAACAATATAGTTATCAGGTAAATGTCATGTATAATCAGTCAAGTTCTCAAGTAAATCCTAATATATAGGATGAGTAATGACCTGCTGGCATGAATAAAATAATCCAGTCAAAGTATATCATCAACTCAGATCCTCAAAGTCATCGAAATATCCATCCTCTAAATCACCAGTATATCCGAATCTCAATAGCTTGTCATAAAACTCCGGACATATAATATGATTACCGATATTAATGAAATTACTCTCATAATAACTCTATCTCCATAACTGAAATAGTCAAGAACCAATCATGAAGTAATATATAGATATATATATATATCCTCGAGATCAGCTAAAACAATAAATACCGAGATCACTATTAAGGAAGAGAACATCATCAAATCAGACTTATCCAACTATAATCAAGATCATAACTAAGGAATGTAACACCCTCGTTCAACATGAAATCTAGATCATCTTTACCTCTAGTAGTCAATATCAATAAGGTCATCAATACTCAGTCAAACTCATCAATGTGAAAATCTAGAAATAATAGCTCCTAACAGTCCAAAATTCCATCCCATCATATACATCAGAGTTAGGGGTATCATATTCACACGTCTGATCATAATCCAACCATTATACATCCCATCTACAATTCAATCGAGACTCCAATAAAAGAATATGAAGCTCAGGTCAATCCCAACTCTAAATAAGTCTATCTCAATCCAAAATCAGGAAAGTCAATATATTGGTATAACGTCATATCTACCTATCCATAATATCCCAAAAAAGTTCCGATCAGAATAGTCACCAAACAATTTGTCCGATAAATACCATACATAACATATGAATCTCTAATTCTCAATCATCAATCAATCAGCCTCAAGATTTATATTTTAAGATTTATCACAACTAGGTCAGTTATAAGATCAAGTTGCGTCTATGGTATATCAATACTAGGTCTAAGCCAATAATGACGATTACTAACACATGAAATGACGCTGATACAAAATCTTATCAACTACGTAAATAAGGTGAACAATCACTAATACCTCATGAAGCCATATAGATATTCACACTAGAAAAAAATATAGCCAATAGTCACATGAAATGATAAGAGAAAAATATCAATACATATTTACAACGGTAAATAAGGAATAAGACGTACGTAAACACTCACGATAAAATTAAATAAAATTACACAAGAAAAGAAACACTCACAACACAATTAAATAAAATTAAATAAAGAAGAGAAACACTCACCTGAACTCGATCCCAAGTCCAGAGCACTGAAATCATAAGGCCCCGATAAATCTACATGGTTCATTACCAATAGAAATTGTTAGAATATTTAAAAGGATGTTTTACTTGGGACTTTTAAGGGGGTTTAATCTTGATTAATTAGTTTGAGGTGAGAAAATGATTCTCTGAGTCTACTGAATCTAATAGATTTAATTTAAACTAATTTCTAAATTTTGTTGGATTTTTAATAGGCTTTAAACTATTAAAATATTTAATGAGTCTGAATTTACCATTAAGAAAAATGACTTTAATGTGGGTGATTTGATTTAATTTCATGTTACTATTTGTCTAAAAAATTTATCATAGAATGTAGAAGAATTGCGGATTATTATTTATATTTTTCTCTATTTTTGATATTTTTAACTAATTATTTTAATATGTAATTCTTTCCTTTCTTCCTTTTTTTCCCTTTTTTATATATATATGTGGCAGCCCAGGCCTGATCCAGATTTTTCCCTTTTTTTTTAATAAACAGGGCCCAAGGCCCTGTTGCTGTGCAGCCCAGCCGGCCTGGCCTGAGCCGAGCCAGGCTCGGCCAGGCCTGGGCTAGGCAGGCCGGGGCCAGGGCGGGTCTGGCCTGGCGCTGCACAGACTCGACGGTCTGTGCAGCTCAGTGTTTTGTTTTTGTTTTTTATTTTAATTTTTTTTGAAAACTTTTGTAAAAATTCTGAAAAAATATGTAAATTTAAATTATGAGTTGGTATATTTTCACATGAATTTTAGTTGGATTTTAGATTGGATTTTTGATGTATAAAATTATTCATGGAGATCATGGTATAGATATGATTATTAATAAACAATTTATATCAATAAATTTTTAGAAAATAAATTACTTACTTAAATTTGCTCTCCCCTATCATGTTATTCCATCTCTGCACTTCAAGATCCCCGTTGTTCATCCTCCGCTTGAGGAGAAAAGAAAGAAGGGGGTGGGGAGAGTTGGGGCATGGTTTTTCTTGAGGTAGAAGAGAAAGAAAGAGTTTGAGTTTTTATATAGGTTATTAGATATTTTAGAAACCTGAATTTCAGTTAGGTTTATATTGCTTAATTTAGTAATTAGGATTAGGATTAGGATTGAGTTTGGATTGGAATTTGAATTATGATTATATATTTAGATTAGATTATAGATTTGGATTAGGATTTATTAAGGTCATGATTTTGAAAATAGGATTTTGATTAGGATTGGGATTGGGTTTTGGGCTATAGATTATTGGGCTTTAGTTAAAAGAAATAAGTAATATGAAGAATAAGAAAAATAAAGAGTGGTTTGCGAGCTTAGTTTTTGAGCTTAAAGGAAACAAAAAAGGAGAAAATGAATGAAAATAAAGAAGTGAGCTTGGCTCATGTGGTTTAGCATAATAAGGAAAAGAAAACAAAAGGAAAAGGAGAATAGGCTGAGCTTATTGGATTTGGATGAAAATAATAATAATACTAATAATGATACTAAATAAAGTTAATTAATAATAATAAGATAATAGGTTGAATCAGGTAAATATTTAAAAATAATTATATGGTATTATTAAATAGGAGATATTACACAAATAGTTCTCAGTATTGCTATCTTGAATTGAACCAAATTTAACTTCTCATGACTGCACACGCTTCCTACTGAATTGTTGTCGTTTTCTTCTTGTTCAACTCAAGCTTCTTATTTCAATTATACTCATTTTTTATGCCAATTTTTTCTGTGCATGGACCGCATAAAACTGTTAAACTGAATAATATCGATAGATTCTTCTTTATAAAAAGTTTCATCATATAGCACATTTTCAGTATCCCTGTTCTAATTATTTATTTTTTGTTGCAGAATTTTGTTGGTCTATCTATCTCTGATGGATATATTGCAACAGGTTCAGAAACAAATGAGGTAAGCATTTATGCTTCCAAGTTATCCACATAGCTGAAAAATTGATGAAAAAGAGTCATTTTATTAGTTGGTGCTTGCTATTCGACTGAAAGCATGATGTTGAAGAGCTGCAAATAAGTGATCCCTTTTGTGTTTATTGGATGGCATTTAGGAAAAATGAGTACCAGAATAAAAATCCAGCCTTCTTTTCCCTTGAGCATTTTAAGAAAAATAAAACAAAGTCTGTCAAAACATCAACGTCAGACCTAGAAAGTGTATGTTCGGAGAAGAGGTTAAGCATGTGTATGCCTACTGTTGATACATAATAGGACATCAATTAAATCCGCAGTCAGGATTTCCCACTAAATACATAAAAAGGTCTTGTGAAGAAGTAGGGGCGACATTTTCCTTTATGTTAATCTTTGATTGGATTAGAAGGCTAGGAAAATAAGGATAATGCCTAATTGGATGTGGGAATCTATTTTAAGAACGATTATCTATTATGTTCACGGGCTTAATTAATGATAGGAAGATCAAGTCTCTATCAGATTCCTCAACTGAAGTAACCTCTTGACCAAATCTATGAAGTGGTTAGCAGACTCAGCAATAACAAAATCAGATCTTCAAGATCAGAATCACAATAAGAATCAGTTAGAGAGATCAACATCACAATAAGAATCTGTTGTTCTCATGATCATTTTCATGATCTTCTATCTTTTCCTGTAATAAACTGATATGTCTGTAATACTATAAAAAGAGTAGAGATTTACACCACAATAGTGTACTTGAAATCACTTAGAGGGGGGGTTGAATAGGTGATAATGTTAATCTAGAAACTAAATGCGGAAGCTAAAACAATTTTGCAATCACACTTAATACAACCAACAAGTGTAGCCGAATTCCCCGTGAAGGCTCTGGACTAACTCCTCTTGATTCCCCTAGATAAGGGTTGAGGTGCTATATGAAGCTCTTGTAGTTAAGTATAAGTGAGGCACACACACAAGCAAGCCAAGCATATAAGGATGAAATAGCAATGTGAATTAATGCAAGGCACAAATGTAAGCAAGTATGAATGATATGGCAATATGAATAATGCTATGCACAACACAAATAGAGAGAGGGTTAAGAGACAATGAATCAAACGCAAACACAAAGATATGTTTCGAGGTTCGAGCCCCTAGCTCTACGTCCCCGCCTTCACCGAGAAGGATTTCTAATCCACTAGGAGTAACGAACTCCTCTCTCAACCGTACAATGCCACCGAGGCAATACAACCACAAATCCACCTCTACCGAAGAGGGATAAGGCCCGTAGCCAACAACCAAACTCCACCTCACAATAGAGGGAGCGAACACAAACCTCAACCTCTACTAAAGAGGGAGCAACCAACAAATGAGGGTTTTTACAACAAGTGGTATATCTCAACCACAAATCTCTCCTTTTCCCACAAACAAATGATCCTATAGAATAGGATAGGTGATAGAGCTCAAGTGGAAAAATTAGGTGTTTGGAAAACGAAACTCAAAGAAATAATCTTGGGAAAACTCTTGAAGATAATAGAAATGAAGAACAAACACAAATCTCCCAAAATACTATTTTTTTTATTTTTCCAAAAACCTAAAACAAATAAGATTGATCTTTTTGGCACAAAAACTCTTTTGAAAGCTTGTTTAAAACAGTAGAGAAAGTCTGGAAATTTTGGCTCTAAAAATCTTATCTAAAATCCCAAAGAAATGGGGTATTTATAGCCCAAACAGAAAACTAGCCGTTAGGCTGATCTGTCAGCCTGACAGGCTGGCGGTCGACCGGCCGGTCGACCGCCAACGGTCATAAATATGACCGTTAGGGCTTCCGGTCGGCCGCCCAGATACAGAGAGCAAGGCTTTCTGGTCCGGTCGACCGACCGGTCGACCGGCCCATGTGTTTGCCAGACGTGCACAAAGCTGCGCACGTCAGTCGACCGCACGGTCGACTGGCCCTTGGTTCGGTCGACCGTGCGGTCGACTGACCTGGCCTGTCAGCCACTGTTCTGGGTCAGAAACTGGGTCAGAAAAACATGTTAAAATATTTCTAATAAATCTAATAAAATCTTGTAAAAATCCCCAAAATAGTTTTATCATTTTGCATTGATATATAAACTTGTGATAAACATTTCAACTCAAATATCAAGCATATGAAACCATTTTTGTGTTTATCATTTTTATCAAAAACCAAAATTTGTATTTTGTCAAACTTTGATTTTTCAATACATGAATAGGATAGTCAAATAAGTTTGTCTAAGAAGTTTAAGCATGCATGTATAGAAAGAATACATCTACTATACATATAAACCATTTAAACTTGTTTTGATCTACTATTCATGAAAAACAAATATTGGTTAAACCAAAACCGAAAAACCAATATCCAAATATAAAACGTGTGTGTATTGTGCACTTGAGCATATCAACTATTCTAAGCTTTACAAATGGATCTAAACACACTAAACACTAGGATACCTAAGTCTTCTTGACGATCTTCAATCTTCAAGCCGACTCGATCCCAAACGTGATCCACGAGCTAGGCTATGTATGAACTTGATGCTCGGGCCCTGGAATCACCAAGTGAAAGCTTCCAAACTCCTTTTTTTGAAGCAATCACCAACTAATATCTTGTTACATGATCTGAAACTAAAATCACAAGATTATTAGTAAACATAACTACATGAGTTAATCATCATTAAAACTAGAGAGGAAGGCCTCCGGGCCAACAATCTTCCCCTTTTTGATGATGATAAAACTCATGGAGTTATATATGCATGGATTAAAGTTAAGCTTCAAAGAAGCTCCCTTTTAACTAATGCATAAAACAAATAAACATAAATATGCAATGAATGATAATGCAAAAACAATAAAAGGCTCTAGATACCCAATGAAATGTTAAAAAACAAAACGTGCTCTAGATACCAATTAAAATTAAACTATTAAACTTAATATATGCAAAACATAAATATGCATATATAAAACTCGACCAACTCAAAATCTTTCTCCCCCTTTTTGTCAATCATCAATAAGGGGTAAAAACAAAACTAAATCAATAAATTTTCTCCCCCTTTTTTTCTAAAACAAAAAATATCAATATAGGGGTGACAATCAATTAAGATATCAATTGAAAATATGTCAAAGTAGCATCTTGATACCAATTGAAAGTAAACATAGATCAATAAATAAATGATATATGCTATATACATTCATGAAGAGGAAGATGTGAAGCTTTCCTACATAGATACATTACATGAAGGAGGGATGACAAGACCTAATTCACATAACGTACACTATGCAATGCATAAGAGGAGATGTGAAGCTCCCCCTACACACGTGTACCACATAAAGAAGAGATGTCAAGCTCCTCAATACAAGATACACTCAACATGAATCTATATGTAGAAGAGATGTTAAGCTCTCCTTGCATATAGGCAATACAAATCAAAACTTTGTATTTATCTTTAAACAAAATTTTGAGATACCAAATTAAAACATTCAAATAAACATCTTGATATCAAAAGAGAGTATTTTCTTTTTAAGTATATGATATCAATTTAAAATTTTTATTTTCTATCATAAAGTAAGGGAGTGGAAATATAAATACCAATTGAAATATGAAAATCGAATTTTCTCCCCCTCTATGAAATACCAACAAAAACAATGCGTAAACTCAAAATAAGATACCAATTGAAAAATTGAATCAATTGAAACAAAGTTGAAACTCAAGCTTTAGCATAAACAAGATTTTGTGCTTAAAGATATAGGGATATAATAAGCACAAATAAAACATATATATGTATGAAAAGTTTAATACCAATCAAAATTGATACTATTGGAATTGAAAGTATACATACATACAAACATATATGAGTGTACAAGAAAGGTCAAAATTGATACCAATTGAAAGAATCCAATGATACCAATTGAAACAACAATAATATCAAAGTATAACTCATATAACCTATCCTCCTAATCATGTTCAAGTTTAAAATAATTTCAATATAAAGCATACATGAGCATGATCTCCCATCCAACCACCCTTGGATGGTAGGGGTTTCAAAAAATAGATTTGAAAAATAAAGTGTGTTTGAAACCTCTACCAAAATGAAGAATACCGCAACTAGTTAAATGGAAAAACTTGTAAACTAGTACGAAATCCTTCAAGTAAGGAATAAAACAAAATTATTTTTCATGAAACATGAAATCCACATGATAATCAACACTCTAAGCCAATTAAACATAAATATGACTCATGAAAACAAATACATGAGTAAACAATAAATGTGAGTGTACAAATACAATGTGAAGAACATGATCATGAAAGATGGACAATAAGCTCAATATTCCTTGAAACATGAAAATATGAAAATCATCAAAACTATTTAATCTTCAAGGTATATGTATGTCCTATCAAACTAAAGTATACATACATATCCAAACACAACGAGTCCACAAAGATATATGCATGAAGACACGTGGCTCAAAAGGATGTATATGTATAAACAATAATTTGGATAAAATGGACATATACATGAAGTTAAAAATAAACACATGGAAACATGAAAAACTAAATTTCCATTAAAACAAATTTCATTTCAAGGTATATGTATGATTTGTCAACACAAAAAGTATACATACATATCCCTAAACACAATTGAGTCCATATGTATAGATTTGCATGAAAAGCAAATGACTCAAGGGGTATACATGTATATCTTAAAGTTTGGCAAAATAGACATATACATGAAATGAAAACACATGATCATAAAACAAAACCAAAATGGGAATACAAGTTTAAAATGCATGGATCATCAAAACTAGACTATACTAGCACATCTAATGGGAACAAATAAGCAATCAAGTACAAACATATATAGATTTATTAATGGCCCACTATATGCACAAATATATACTTAGTCTTAATGAAAACTAACATTTAAACATATATTCAAATCATGAAGCGTAAAACGGGATATAAATCAACATGAAAAATATAAACATGATTATTATGAAAATTCACATGTTATTAAACCTATGATAAACATGATAGCTAAACAATGGTGAGAACACTAAAATAATGGTCCATATTAAACATGGGTGTCTCAAATGCTATACATGTATGTCAAGAGTCTAATAATCATGGCATTTTCATAATAAACAACAAAACATGCTACAAATAATGAACATGAAAAGCATGCATAAATAAATAAGGAGTAAGAGACCGTTACCAAAACCTATGAGGCAACTTCTTCATGTCTCCAAAACAAGGTGGTCCTCCCACCAAACATCCCTTGAAAGTGATGCATCTAGTTGATTTCCATGAAGCTCGGAACGCATCCACTCCAAGGTACCGCTACTCTCACGTCATGCGAGAGCCCACTCCTACATCAAATACAAGAGGGGTGGTCTTTGGTACCCATATCCTTTTGGGTCCATGGGGGTTAGTATCATTCCTAACCCAAACAAATTTATTTACTAAATTAGAAATATGTATACGATCATAGCAAAATTTAGCAAGGTGGACCTTACGTCCACAATGTGTACAAGTGTACACATGAGCATACAACGTGTGATGGTGTCCGTGAGGAGCATGTGTATGCCGTGATGGGTGTGCATGTATAGATGGAATTTGTTTCTTTCGAAACAAAGATTCCAAACGTGTATGGCCCACAACACATTGGCTCAAAGTGGAGCCCAAACAATCAATACTCTTCTTTAAAACATTTATATCATTTTTAATCAAAGAAGAAGTAGAGCATGCAAGGGGTGATCTAGGTGAAACTACCCTAGCATGGCAAACATGAGAAACAATATCATTTTTTAAAGATTTATTTTTATTTAAACAAATTTCTAATTCTTTTGAAATAAAATCAATTTCTCTTTTCAAAGAATCATTTTCTTTTAAAACAAATTCAACTTTTGAAGACAAAAACTCATTTTTCTTCAACACATTATCACAATCATTTTTATTTTTCAAAAACTCATTTTCTTTTAGGACAAGATCAAGTTGAGATTTTAATGAATCCCTCTCATTAGAAATCTCCTCTTTCTCTTGCAAAATATTGTTAAGTCTAGAAATCAAATTTTTATTATCATTGTTAAGGCCTAGACTTTTCTTTTTCAAAATCTTATATTTTTCAATCAATTTTTCACAAACAATAGATAACTCTTCATTCAAAGCATTTGCATCCATATAATTATGATCATCAAATGAAGAGCTAGCACTATCTAGTTGAGTATCCGAATGTACCTCAAGGGAGTCATTCCCTTGGATCATATAGCATTGTTGTGGCTCGGATTCATCTCCACTAGATTCGTCCTCTTGTTGAATTTACATTTGAAGCTCGGAGGTGGTGGTGGTTGTCAACTTGTTCCACACTACAAAGGCGGAATCAAGATTAGAAACATGCATAAGATATTCTTTAGGTAGCGTACTTCTAATGGCCTCAAGGGCTTGTGCATTGGCCCCTATATGCTTGCTATCACTAAGGTAGGATTCCTTGGTAATGGCAAGGTGAACCTTATATCCTAGGGTTTGGAGGTATATGGACATCCTAGTCTTCCAAATAAGAATGTTGGAAGGGTCAAATATAGGTGGGGTCATGAAGTCCATGGGTCCAAACTAAATGTGTGCAAGCAAACAAATGTGCAAATGCAAATGGTAGATTAGCAAATAAGGATCTCACTCCTAGGTTGTTAAGCCTAAAGTATCAGGAGCGTAGGCTCTGATACCAATTGAAATTATTTAGAGGGGGGTGAATAGGTGATAATGCTAATTTAGAAACTAAATGCGGAAGCTAAAACAATTTTGCAATCACACTTAATACAACCAACAAGTGTAGCTAAATTTCCCGTGAAGGGCTCTGGACTAACTCCTCTTGATTCCCCTAGATAAGGGTTGAGGTGCTATATGAAGCTCTTGTGGTTAAGTATAAGTGAGCCACACACACACAAGCAAGCCAAGCATATAAGGATGAAATAGCAATGTGAATTAATGCAAGGCACAAATGCAAGCAAGTATGAATGATATGACAATATGAATAATGCTATGCACAACACAAATAGAGAGAGAGGGTTAAGAGATAATGGATCAAACGCAAACACAAAGATATGTTTCGAGGTTCGAGCCCCTAGCTCTACGTCCCCGCCTTCACCGAGAAGGATTTCTAATCCACTAGGAGTACCGAACTCCTCTCTCAACCGTACAATGCCACCGAGGCAATACAACCACAAATCCACCTCTACCGAAGAGGGATAAGGCCCGTAGCCAACAACCAAACTCCACCTCACAATAGAGGGAGCAAACATAAACCTCAACCTCTACCAAAGAGGGAGCAACCAACAAATGAGGGTTTTTTACAATAAGTGGTATATCTCAACCACAAACCTCTCCTTTTCCCACAAACAAATGATCCTATAGAATAGGATAGGTGATAGAGCTCAAGTGGAAAAACTAGGTGTTTGGAAAACAAAACTCAAAGAAATAATCTTGGGAAAACTCTGAAGATAATAGAAATGAAGAACAAACACAAATCTCCTAAAATACTATTTTCTTTGATTTTTCCAAAAACCTAAAACAAATAAGATTGATCTTTTTGGCACAAAAACTTTTTTGAAAACAGTAGAGAAAGTCTGAAAATTTTGGCTCTAAAAATCTTATCTAAAATCCCAAAGAAATGGGGTATTTATAGCCCAAACAGAAAACTAGCCGTTAGGCTGATCTGTCAGCCTGACAGGCTAGCGGTCGACCGGCCGGTCGACCGCCAACGGTCATAAATATGACCGTTGGGGCTTCCGGTTGACCGCCCGGTCGACCGCCCAGATACAGAGAGCAAGGCTTTCTGGTCCGATCGACCGACCGGTCGACCGGCCCATGTGTCTGCCAGACGTGCACAAAGCTGTGCACGTCAGTCGACCGCACGGTCGACTGGCCCTTGGTTCGGTCGACCGTGCGGTCGACCGACCTGGCATGTCAGCCACTGTTCTGGGTCAGAAACTGGGTCAGAAAAACATGTTAAAATATTTCTAATAAATCTAATAAAATCTTGTAAAAATCCCAAAAAATAGTTTTATCATTTTGCATTGATATATAAACTTGTGATAAACATTTCAACTCAAATATCAAGCATATGAAACCATTTGTGTTTTATCATTTTTATCAAAAACTAAAACTTGTATTTTGTCAAACTTTGATTTTTCAATACATGAATAGGATAGTCAAAATAAGTTTGTCTAAGAAGTTTAAGCATGCATGTATAGAAAGAATACATCTACTATACATATAAACCATTTAAACTTGTTTTGATCTACTATTCATGAAAAACAAATATTAGTTAAACCAAAACTGAAAAACCAATATCCAAACATAAAACGTGTGTGTATTGTGCACTTGAGCATATCAACTATTCTAAGCTTTACAAATGGATCTAAACACACTAAACACTAGGATACCTAAGTCTTCTTGACGATCTTCAATCTTCAAGCCGACTCGATCCAAACGTGATCCACGAGCTAGACTATGTATGAACTTGATGCTCGGGCCCTGGAATCACCAAGTGAAAGCTTTCAAACTCCTCTTTTTGAAGCAATCACCAACTAATATCTTGTTACATGATCTGAAACTAAAATTACAAGATTATTAGTAAACATAACTACATGAGTTAATCATCATCAAAACTAGAGAGGAAGGCCTCCGGGCCAACAGTACTGTGGTTTGAAACCATTGCCAGCCAAATTACAAACTTCTTTATGGTATCAGAGTCATTATTCTACTGAAAAATTTATCCAATCCTATACGGCACTGAAATATACCGTTCATTATCGATGGATACTTTCACACCAAACTCCAGTGCTGTTGTATCTAAACTCACCAGCTTTTTGAAGATCAGCTTTGATCGGTCTAATTATCCATTATGGTTAGCCCAAATCACTCCCATCCTCAACATGAAGAGTCTAATGGGAATTGTGAATGAAACTGACAAGTGTCCATCACAGTTCAAATTAGGTGACAACGGTGTGGCAACCACCGAAGTCAATCCGGCGTATGAAGATTGGCGGCAGAAGGATCATCTTGTGTTGAGTTGGATCAATAACTCACACTTTTAGTACTCTCTACCGTGGCACGCTCCAAGTCCTCACATGAGACATGAGTGTCTCTTGAAAAATGGTATGCTTCTCAATCCCACAATCACATCATGCACTTGCGCAACGAGTTACTCAACACCAAAGGTGAAGGCCTCTCTGTCACAGACTTTGTGGAGAAAGTTACCCACATTGCCGACAATCTGGTGTTGGCTGAAAAATCAGTCGACGATGATGATTCGTCTCCATCATCATGAACAACATAGGTCCGACATTTGAAGCCATTGTGAGCTCCGCACAATCCCGGGACATGCTGATTTCTTATGACGATCTTGTGGCTCTTCTTCTTGGTGCGGCACAGAGGATGAAGTCACACTCTTCTTCTGCCCTTGATGCTACCCCAACAACATTATATGCTCCTACACAATCTGTGTCCTCGAGTCAAGGCTATAATAATCGAGATCGCGGAACCTCCTTCCGTGGGCGTGGACGTGCGCATGGACGCATCAATTCCTCATCATTATCATCTGCCCTATCTTCGAAGACTGTGAGTCGTGTGTCAGATCTGCAATCGTCCTCGACACACGGCATTAAACTGTTACCACTGAATGGATCATGCTTATGAAGGGCGTGTCCCAACTAAATAGCTCTCATCCATGATCACAATCGGACCACCTACTAACACTGATGCATTCACATAGGTCACAGATACTGGGGCATCCAACCACATCATCAACATCTTGCAAACCTTACGGTTCATGACTCCTATCGTGGAGTTGACAAAGTTGCTGTAGGGAATGGTGTAGGTTTGCCCATATCCCACATTGGCTCATCTACTTTTTCACATAACTCTTCTGCATATAAGCTTTCTAATATCCTACATCGTCCTGATGTTTCCACTAATCTCATCTCTGTTGATCAGTTTACCGGTGACAATAACTGCTTCTTTGTGTTTTTTCACGATTTTTTCTATATCAAGGATCTAAAGACGAGGAAGACGCTTTTTCATGAACCGAGTAACGATGACCTCTATTCCATGAACATCCACCACTAAATTTCTACTGGTAAGAGTCGTCCGTTTGCTTTTCTTGGTGCTCGGGTTGCTGCTCAACTTTGGCACTCTCGTTTTGGCCATCTTGTCTCGACCATCTTCTCCAAACTGTTATCAAATAAATGCTTACTCACTACGGGCTCCGATAGTCTTTCATTTTGTCACTCTTGTCCTTTAGGTAAAAGCTCTAAATTACCTTTCCAGTTATTCAACTCTGCATCAAATAATTCACTAGATTTAATTCATTCTGATGCTTGGAGTTCTCCTATTGCTTCTATGTGAGGTTCTAAATATTATGTTTTATTTGTTGATGATTACTCTTGATACTCATGGATTTTTCTTATGCATTATAAGTGCGAAGTTTTTGATTTTTTAGTCAAATTCAAAATACTAATTGAAAATATATTTTCTTCTAAAAAACTTTACAATCTGATGGTGGAGGAGAATGCACCAAGCATACTTTTCAACAATTTCTTACCACTCATGGTATCCAATTTTGCTCTTCATGTCCATCTCATCCCGAACAAAATGGTCTAGCCGAACGTAAACATTGCCACATTGTTGAAACTGGGCTCACCTTACTTGCTCACTCTCACATGCCCCTCCTATTGGGTCGATGCATGTAATACCTCTTTATATCTCATCAATCATCTACCTACACGCACTCTTCAATTCTCCACACCGTATAACAAGTTGTTTAATCGACCTCCTAAATATGATTTTCTTCGGATTTTTGGTTGTGCATGCTTTCCTTATCGTCGCCCATATAATACCAATAAACTTCAATTTCACTCAACGCCCATAACCATTAGGGCTATTTTGTCTCGATATTTTTACGGGTCGTGTCTATCTCTCCGTCACATGGTATTTGATGAACACTCATTCCCTTTTCAAGATATCTCTTATACACAATCACCACCTAACATTTACCTAGACTCATTTACCCTCTTATTTAGTTATGATCTAGTGCCATTCACCCAAATTCTAACACCTCCACCTACTCATAAATCTCCCGATCAACATACCCAACCACCTAATGTATTATCAATACATCCAACTATTCAATCTTCAACTTCACCAACACAACTTCTCATTCCTACACCACCCCTCTACAACATCTTCGACCCACAAGATGGTTACCTTGAGCCGTACAAGAATTTTTAAACCCAATCCCAAATATGCTTTACTTGTGACTAATGACTCTGATGTTGAACCCTCATGTTTTAGTCAGGCCGTTAAACAAGCTGCTTGGAGAAAAGTTATGGGAGCCGAGTTTGATGCTTTGCAACTCAATGGGACAAGATCGTTGGTGCCAGCACAACCACATATGAACATTTTACCAAACAAATGAGTCTTTAAAATCAAACGGCGGCCGGATGGATCTGTTGACAGGTACAAAGCACGTTTAGTCGCAAATGGGTTTCATCAACAAGATGGACTAGATTTCGCTGAAACAGTTAGTCCAGTTGTCAAGCACACTACTATTCGTACGGTCATCGCATTGGCAAGCCATCATCACTGGCCTATTCGTCAACTTGATGTTCACAATGCTTTCTTGTATGGGTTCCTCACAGAAGAGGTCTATATGCGGTAGCCTGCAGACCTCAACTTTCCTCATGATGTTTGTCACCTACACAGAT
Source organism: Agave tequilana (assembly GCA_038442645.1). Classification (NCBI taxonomy): domain Eukaryota; kingdom Viridiplantae; phylum Streptophyta; class Magnoliopsida; order Asparagales; family Asparagaceae; genus Agave; species Agave tequilana. Next base: position 92,307 of record JAVJIF010008918.1, on the reverse strand, counting down.
CTCTACGGCTTGAAGCAAGCTCCAAGGGCATAGTTTAAACGCTTCTCTGACTATCTTGAAGACATTAGATTTCACGAATCCAAGAGTGATTATTCTTTGTTCATTTATCACCACCAAGACATCCTCATTTTTTTTATTAATTTATATGGATGACATATTGATCACAGAAAATAATTCTACAATTGTTTCTCAGTTCATTGAGAAGTTTGGTGCACAATTCTCGATGAAGGATCTGATCAACCTGCATTATTTTCTTGGAGTGGAAGCCAATTATGCTAATGACGGTTGTATCTGTCTCAGACAAAACACATCACCGACTTGCTACTTCGCACACAATTTCAAGATGCAAAACCTATTAATTCTCCTGTTCCTGCTGGGAGGAAGCTTAGTCGTTATGATGGTGATCTCTTACCTGATGCCTTAATGTATCGTATCATTGTTGGTGCTCTTCAGTATATCACCTTTACCCGTTCAGATCTTTCATTTGCCGTGAACCAAGTATGCCTGTTCATGCATCAACCCACTAGCTCCCATTGGATGGCTGTCAAATGTATATTACGTTATTTGAAAAAAAAACTACAACTCATAGTTTTTTTTACAAACCTGGTGCTCTTTCTCTTCAAGAATTCTCGGATGTAGATTATGGTGGTGATCCAGATGACAGACATTCAACTGGTGGTCAGTGTATTTACCTTGGTGGTTGTCCTATTTCTTGGAGTGTTAAGAAATATCGAACGATCTCCTGCTCTAGTATAGAAGCAGAATATCACCAATTAGCTTACACCGTGACATAAATCTCATGGTTACGCTCCCTATTCCGTGACTTGCATATCAGTCTCACAACCCCATAATCTAGTGTGATAACATTAGTTCTATCTCTTTCACCTCCAATCCTATCTTCCATTCCAAAATGAAGCATTTAGAAATTGATTACCACTATGTTCGTGATAAAGTGGTCCGTCGAGAACTCCATATTCGTTACATTCATACAACTGATCAAGTTGCAGATATTTTCACAAAGGGCTTGTCTTCAGCTCGGTTTGCTTTACTCTCTGCCAAGCTTATACTATGTGAACGCCCCATCAGCTTGCGAGGGTGTGATAAGAAGATCAAATCTCTATCAGATTCCTCAATTGAAGTAACCTCTTGACCAAATCCATGAAATGGTTAGCAGACTCAACAATAATAAAATCAGATCTTCATGATCAGAATCACGACAAGAATCAGTTAAAGATCAACATCACAACAAGAATATGTTATTCTCATGATCATCTCCATGATCTATCTTCTCCTATAACAAACTTTAACAAACTGATAATTTTGTAACACTATAAATAGAGTAGATATTTATACCACAATGGTGTACTGTCGTTTGAAATCATTACCAGCCTAATTACAAACTTCTTTAATTAAATCATAAAGTGTGTACGGGGCATTCAATGGGTTTCTCTGGCTGGACGTGGCGACCTTATGTTGTTTCGATTTGTTTTGGCTTTTATTATTTATTTATTTTCTAGGAAGGATGTAGTCTGGTTCTAAAATCGAGAGGTCCCACATGAGAGGTCCCATGACGCATCCACCCCCTGTATCATTGAGCCTGGTCTCAGTGGCTTACATTTTTTGTGATTCTTCTTCACTATGTCTGTGTACATATGTTATGGCATCTCTTCTCAACACAGGCAGCGCGGGGGGTGGGGGTGGGGGGTGGGGTATGGTACTTGCTAGTTTCAAAAGATCTTAGTGAAGCTGAAGGAGCAAAGGAATAGTTTTCTATTCGCTTGTTGCTAATTCATCTACTTTTTGTCACACTACGAGGGCATATATGGCCTAAAGTTAGTCACCTCTTCACAACGGATTGCAATCCACTTCCAGCACCAACCGATTTCTTCTATGAATCAGGTTTTTGTCTACCACAAAGCGTTTCCCATGCCAGTTTTATCATACAAATTCAACAATACAGACTCCAATTCTGGCCGAGAAGCTGATGATGCCACTCAGTCTCAGTTCATCTCTTCTGTCTGCTGGCGTGGACAGTCTTCGACTTTGGTGGCTGCAAATTCAAGCGGAAACATTAAAATCTTGGAGATGGTATAAATCCAATAACCAAAGACTACATGTGGGCTGAAGGCAAGTGTGTAAACTAACAAAGCCATAGTCGATTTATATTATTCACAGTAACAGCAGAGTGCCCATTTTTTCGGAAATAGAAACTCCGCTGGGTTGCTTGTCGTATTGGCAGTATATGACAGTTATAAAGGTGAGGATAAGGTGTTTAACATATGTATCATACAGAAGAAAGGAGACAGAGATTGTGTATATGTACATGTACAAAAGATCAATTATATGAGGTTCTTTTTTAAAAGAATTTTATACTGAAAACGGTATTTAGTTTGCGCGTAGTTTCAATTTCGCACTGCAGCTGATTTTCCAGTAACAAAACCAACTTAAGAGTAAAAAGTTCCTTGTTATCACATCATGTGAACTATATTTGCCATTCATTTAGTTTGTGGTTTGGTAACAAAACCAACTTAAGCTACTGGTTGTTGTCCATCTGTAATGTTCCTGCTGGAATGTGAAATATTACTTCGCCTGTTATTTTCTGCTGTATTTTTTTTTTTCACGGGCGAGAAATGTTGTCGGAGCAATTTAGGTTGTATATTTTGATTATTCTCTATGCAAATTAACATGATGTTATTATTTGATAGTTATTACAGGGTGTGTCTGGTTTGAAGGAAAGCACAGAAAAGAATCGCTTGTAAAAGTGAATTTTTGGGCTTTTTTCTCTCTTTTTCCCCAACAGTGGTAATTGTTCAGTCTCGAATTTTTTGTTTTATTTGGGAAAGAGGAGTAAAGCAATTCGCTACTTTCAAAACAAAAACCTTCAATTACAAATTTCCTGAATGTAAAGTTCGATTATAAAAGTAACAAATTACAAGATAATTTGAAGTGATTTCATATTCTAAAAACATTGATGATTGTGTCATTATCAATCATATCAAATAAATGAATGAGATTAAGTTTGTCACTTGTTCATTCATCTCGTATATGATCTCGGAATCAATATTTTTACAGTGATCATCGTTAAAAATCTCTCTCAAAGGAGGTAAAGGGGAAAAAAACAAGTATATAATATTGATTCTCAAGAGGCTAACCAAATTATATAAGACAATAAGTATGATAGATAAAAATAAAAATAAACATAAAAATATCTATTGGTGGATTTGATGGCTTAATTTTTTTTCCTTCTGGATTTCTCTTTTCCTAGTTTTTTTCTTTCTTCGAATGGAAAAAAGATGTCATCTTACTTTTAATGCTATGAGAAGCTGAAAAAAAGAAGTAGAATGCAGGGTTTAGGATCTCTGTGGGGAAAAAAAAGGAAAGAAGAAATAAGAATGAATTTTCTTTGAGAATTGAGAAATAATTGCCTAGTTAAGATTTCAATTTATAGTTTTAAATTAGGACCATTATGTTACGTTAGTTTTATTTTTAGACTTGGTTACATATGTATTGATACACAATTAATTGCTAGAGAAAATTTTATGTCAATTGATATCTTTTATGGTTCTTCTATTATGTTGATTTTTATAATTAGTTACAAATAATGTATCAAAAACCATACAGTATCAAGAATTCTCAAAGTCAGGCAATTTCCCCCAATTGCCCCTTGTGGCTCCGTCTCTGTTTGGGTTTCGATACAACTCTAGGTAATATTCAGGTGGTTAGAATCGGCACTATAAAATGTTCTCTCCTTTTGTGTTAGAATAAGAAATGAAAATTATATGTTAGTTTACCACTGAATTTTAATATCTGAACATAAGAGCAAACTGGAAAATTATGAACCAATTTGAATAAAGTTGGTAGGGATTTATCAGACCAATCCCAACCCAAATTTGAGTAACCTTGACCACATCCCAGCAAACTCCACATTGAATTGAGGGTGGATGAGAGAAATCTCTCTCTCTCTCTCTCTCTCTCTCTGAGTTTTATTCATGGCAATTGTATTTGTGTTCTAATTTAATCCCTAGGTCTAAAACACACTATATTCTACCATGAAGACACTTAGCCCTGCTACTATCCGATGGGTTTCCCCACGGAGTCAAGATTGATGAAAACACAGAAAATAAAGCAGGGAACCTGCATGCAGCACTACTCTTTGAGATCTTCAAAGCAAAGCACAATACACAAAGGAAACACAGAGCGAAGTAGCAATAAAAAAAAAAAAAAAAGGCTTGGGTTTTTGATTTCGAGAGCCCGTTCTCCTTCCAGAAAATATGATTTATATTTGCTTTGGCATGTCCGCTCGATTCTAGGGTTAGGCAACAAGCCACGTTCAGCCCTCACGTCTGAACTAATCCATCTTAAACCTAATTTGCTGGCCGAGATAAAATGCAGATATCCTCAATCCTTATATAGGTTTCTTTTTAAAAAAAAATTGTTACGTAAAAGCACAAGTTTCGACCTATTAAAAATGACGAGAAGGCGCATGAGTTTCAGGGGATTGTAGAGCATAAAATGACTTTTACCATTCTTCTATTAGCGTAAATCTTGCATAGATTGCATGTCTGTTTGGTTGTCGTAATTGACTCTAATTCGTAAGTCGTAATTGGTAAACTCATTTACAGTTGTAAATGAGTTACATACATTTTAGTTTTATGGTGTTTGCTTGGTAATATAAAGTTGTAAATGAGAGAGTGTATTTACGGTGTAAATTAACTATTTGGTGATTTAAAAAAATTAAATATTGCAAACAAATACTAAAATATTAAATATTAAAAAATTAATATTAATATAAAATAATACAAATTTGGTTGACAACAGTTGGGCCGTAAGTGAGTGATAGTTGAGTTGTGTAAGCTTTTTATGAATTACGGTCCAAACAAATATCATAATTATACTTAAACTATAAATCATTTACAAATTATAACTTTTTACAACTTTTACGTGAAACAAACAGCCTGAAATGAGCTGACGAAGAATTGGGCTCCCGTGATCACATCATAGCCAGGTCCACTTGAAAAGGCATCATTCTGAGGTTCTACAAGGAAAGACATTATTAGGAATACCAAAGAAACAAACTAAACATCCATGTATTTTCTTCAATGCTACCCCAATTGACAGTATCCTGAAGCAAGCCTCCACCGACGTTGTGAATTCCCCCTCCGACAGTGGAGGAGCGATCACTGAAGTCATCCAGCGGTTCCGTCATTGAGAAGGCTGTCCGCCTCTGGATCCCTGAATGCGTGACCTTCACATCTAACTGTGAGATATTTCCTGATTCGATTCATACCTTATTTCCTATCTCATATCATAACACACGTGTAATTTATGTTAGTCAATACATTAGGTGTGTCTAATAGGTGCACTAAGTTGTAAAGGTCGGTGGGACTTGGTACTACTCTCTAATTAGGGTTAGGGGCATTATGGGAAGGCCACTAATCAAAGGATTATATATAGAGAGGAAGTCCCTCTCTGCAGCCACGCATTATTCTCCACCCATACGAGGTTAGGTTTAGCAGAGAGAAGGCTCTCCATCTCGTTCCCTACAGCGAAGATCCAGATCAAGATACAGTTGATCAATTCCCCAAGAGGTATGTCTTATAAAGGTTCTCTATAGTTCATCATCCTTCGAAAAGGTATGTTATTTAAAACCCCATCTCAAGATCTATTATACATGATATTGGTATCTATGCATGAGGCAATTGATCCTATTTTATTAGTATTAAAATCTAACACTAACAACATCTGTATCGTGTGGGTTTGGCCTACGAAGTCGACGATGCAGTTGAATGCATCTTGGTTGTAAGTTAGTGCCCTCGTACTCTTGTCACAAGTACGGCTTAGATTTTTTTTGAGCGAAAACTATGGGTAAGGACTTTTCACATTTTATTAATAAGAATTTAATAAAACATCTTTAAAATAGGATAATAGAAATTTGCATAGAAACACTCATACATAATTTGTTCTTTCAAAAAAAAGAAAAAAAGTACAAAAAAAAAATGAAGGCAACGGAAAGTTTAGCTCAATCTCGACTTCTCCGCTCCACGGTAGATGTATCGTCTGTTGCTCGCAGCCGTCCATCTCTTGACCGGATTCTCCCCGGTGCCGTCACCACATATGCAGTTCAAATTCAAGACTAAAGCCCCCACCGAGTGCGGGTTAGTTGTGGGGTTAATAAGCATCGAGAGTGAAGCATCACAGGCTACGACTAAAGATTTTTCATAGAATTTTGAACAGAAATTAGTGGCATAGTCTTTAACCAGGGATCCTACTACATCTTGTATTGCGTTCATTCTCTATAAATGAGAAAGGACCCTTACAGGCCATAGGAAGGCCATTGTATATTCAACTTGTTTGGAGAATTAGAAACACGGCAATTTGCTTCCACAATGGTAACTGTGCATGCTCTTGAAGCAGTACCCAACAATCTCAAGGCTTCATTTGTTACTTTAGTCAAGCCATGATAATGGGTCGGTATCGGCCCGCGGGGCCCCAAATCTGGCTCCAAAAGAAACCCAGATTCAGCCCGAGCCTCGTCAGAAATGACTAGGGGTTGGGCCTTGTTTTAAGTCAGTTTTAGTTTAGGATCGGGGCCTAAACTAGGCCTGGCCCTAACTCTGACCCCTGCCCTGACCGTTAAGTGGGTTCATTTAGGCTTTACTTGAGTTTAAATTCAATATCAAATATACTCGATTACCTAATTTATATAACTATTACACTACAAAGTAGCAGTATTATTTTATAACTTTTACATTCTAAAAGTGAGAGTAAAAACTAGTCTCAGGAAGTATGAGAATGGAGACTAATAAGTAAGAAAAATAACACAAACACACAAATTTAACGAGATTCAGAGCAAGTCTTATGTTCTCAGGCAGCAGTAGATAGTTTTACTATTTTGAAAGAGAGAGATCATAAAATACAAAAGACATTGTAGATCTCAATACTCTCCCACAAATGATAGTTCTTTCAACAAGTACATGTACAAAAATAGAACAGAAACATGTAAAAAAAATAAGCATAAATAGAATTTGTCTATTGGCTATAATGACATAACAAATAAAACCTAAATGCCATGTACTGAAGATTTAATTTACTGACTCTATAAGAAATAAATGGAACATACAGAGAATAAAAAAGACACTATAAAAAGGAATTAGAGGAGATGTTTGTGGTGCCATATCATGTGATTGTCTTATTATCAGTTCGACACATTTCAATGGCAGAATTACTTCAACAACAAAATGTATTGAACTAGATCGTGTCTGTGGTCTGCTTCGATGCTTAATCATCCTTTCTTTCTGTTCTTTATTCTTCTCCATGGCTGGAGCTTCTGTACTCAAAATTGCTTCCTTTTCTTCCGCTTCAACAACATTCAAATCATTTTCAGTCTGGTCAGCAGGCTGTGGTACTGAGGCCCCAGCCTGCCTTTTAGCTCTCTTTTCCTTCTCCTGCTCAAATTCATAGGAGATTCCAAAAGCATCAGCCGCGTGTTTGGATGTTACATCAGTCATTAATATTTACATGATCAGAGAAACAAAGATAGATGAAATGCATTCTTTAAACCACAAAAGTAGAAACCAGTAACTTGAAAATTATACTGTTTTCAAGAAAGATGACATAGTGAACTACTTTCAAGTCTATGATGAGGTGAGGTCATCTGATTGCTAGCAGTCTAATATAACACCAATAACTTGAACTGAACTGAAAAATAGAAAAATGAAAAATGCACCAGACAGCATAGACCTAAATGGGTCAGCATTGTGCCGTGGCCCATGGTAAGATGCGAAAGAAGATTTTATGCAAGAGAAGATTACTTTCTACCATATTAATGTTTTAAGCAACTCTCCTCTTGCAAACCTCTCACCTTTGGCAGCTTCAGACCTATTTCTGCATCACAAAAGTAACCCAGGCCACCCTGCCTCCAACATCAAAAATTTAGGTCAGGGCCTCCGCTCTGGACAAGGAGGTCAGTGTGTGCCTACACCAGGGCCTTTCCCTGGAAGGATACATGGCTTAAGCATACAGAACTTGTCTTCATTGACTAATTTAAAGAAACTTCCAAATAAAAGATGCCAACTCAACAACACTATAATTTTGTCAATCCTGAAGAGGAATTGTGGTGAAGTTCTTCGGAGATGAGCTTTTTCATTTATGCAGTTCTAAGATTTAAAAAAAAAAAAACAAATGTCCTATATGGTAAAAGGCTACACCAAAATGTTATTAGTCTTGAAAAAAGTAAGGTGTATCTAATGTCAAGGAACATCAAGTTGTTGACTAATTAGGTTGCTTTAACAGTGGCGTTTAATTGAGACCAGAGGATGTCTATTCAAGTCCGTTCATGATTGTATAAACCAACCTTATAAAGAAATATTAAGCCCATTTAAGTGAGTTTAGATAAGGATTTACAGAATGGCAATGTTAGAAAGAAGCAGAATTTTTATTTGTTCACAGAACTTAAATTTTGGGCACACAGACTCTCTCTGGCCTGTGGAGATGGGAGAATCTGTAGGAAGTAAAACAGGTGACAAGATGATTCGACGAGGGTGAGAAACCTCTATGCCAAATCTTTGTGGGGCAGCTATATGAAGCATTTCTATTGTTCAGAGGTAAGGTCACCCGCTATAATTAAATTAACTATCATGTCTTGTTTAAGTGCCTCAATCCAGAACTCATTTATGTTCATCCCTATTCCTCTCGTCACTCCATCAATAACAATCCTTTCACCCCAATCCTGGCACACTTGCTGCACTATGCGCGTTAAGGTAAAATGATCAGATTATGGTCTTCAAAAAATGATTGTTATTAATCCAGTTCAATATTTGTGCCTCAGGTTGCTGAGAATTGAAGTGTATTGGAACAGTGGATCAAGATGGAAGTACTATCTCCAAGGTTGTTTATTTAACCTTTGTTGTGAAAATGATGTCATGTTTCCCTGTTTAGAGATAATCTTATCAGAGGCAGGTTAAAATTAATCTTAGATAAAGGATCTTTGCATACATATTATACCTCAAAATCTCGCTAAGATTTTCCTATCCACAACCCCAGTATTTGTTAAGCCTGTATTAGGGGGAAATTCTGGTTCTCCTATTGGCATTATGTGTAAAAATTAAGATTGCAGGATCGTTAGTACTTAGGGTTCCTCTAATCTTTTTCTCCTTGATCCCTTTCTTGCAAACAAATCTATGTTGTTTTTCTCTTCTTCCTCCCGACCCTAATATCTATTCAGATTGAAAGAAAATGGATAGCAAAACTTATGTTCTCCTGTAAGTCTGCAACTTTCAGGCCTACTATCCTATACTACTTATAGACCAAGTAAAAAATAATGTGGATGGTAATCATGAACCAAATTTAGCCATTACATAGAAATGAAATGGTAAGAGACAAATGAAAATGTTTGTCAATAGAATATTGTATCTACTGAACTTGTGTTTGGGAAGGCCAAGGAATTAAGCAAAACGTCTGGGTTAAAGGGAAAAATTATACAGTCTGCAGAATATTGTATCTACTAAACGTCTAGGTTAAAGGGAAAAATTATACAGTCTGCACAAGCTTGTCGAGGTCTTGAGCACAGACGAACTCTTCGGTCTTTCTCTAAGAGTGGTCATTTCGTATGGGGATGTGACGAACTCGATCCGCCGTCGGATTATTCCAATGGAGTTGGGGAGTCGACCTGCGTCACCTCCAGCTTTGAGAATATTCGTCTTTTGGGCCTCCGTAGCAGTGGGTCTTTCTAGCAATGGAGCTGACCCTTGGGTGTTTTGAAGGGTAGTGATCTGAGCGAGGAGTTGGTCGTTTAGACACTTCATCTCCTCCCACTTAGGGCCGCATTTTCTCAATCATGCGTCGCTTACTCCCGATCGCGGTCGAGCAGGGCTTGCTCCTTCGCCATCTCCTTCTTTATGTCAACAAACATTTGGAGGAGTGGGCTTCATATATTGATGGCGGGTGGATGTCTCCGGTTGCCCCTGTGACGGTGCAGAAACAATCTCTTCCACAATAGAGTTCACAGCTACTCGGGGGGATGATGCCCCCAACGATGATAATAGATTTGCCTTTGGAGGTGATCTTTTCGATGGCGGTCGGCTGCTTTTTCAGGATCATGCCTCATTGAAGAGGATTTTTGAGGACGAATTTGGTAAGAGAGAAATCTGAGTGTTGAGACTCTGCTCTAAACGAAAGCACTAGTTTGTAGTGGAGATTTTCCGTCGTGAGCGATCAGACGGTCGATTCTCACCATAAGCGAGGGTAGAGTTGAGTTGAGATTACAAGTATGAGAGTGTTGTGCGCAGATCAACAATCTCTTGAGGAACTATTGAGTCACGGATGCAATAAAGAAGTACTACCCAACAGTAAGAACAAGAAAAACAATAGGAAGAAAACCAAACACAAGATTTAATGAGGTTCGGCAAATTGCCTACGTCATTAGGGCAAGGAAGAGAGAGTTCTTTATTGATTCAAAATATCAATACAATATTATGCACACATATGAAGAGGACTCTGCTCCTCTCTTTATAGCCAAGAAGCCTTAGAAGAATTGGAAACCTCATTGGACTCGTTTCCAATTCAGAACAGCTTTCTGAACTCTGGAAAGATCCGACTGTCGGTCGACCGGCCTGTCGACCGACCCAAGTCCCGGTCGACCGTGCCGGTCGACCGTTCCAACCCGAGAGCAAGGTCATGTCAGTCGGTCGACCAGGCAGTCAACTGTTCATCTTCTGCAATCGACCGGGCGGTCGACTGTGATTGCCTGTGCACGTTGGTGCACACCGATCGACCGGTATCTGCTGCTGTCAGCCATTTTCTTCTTCATCTTGGCTACCTTGTCGTCGTCGACTACCTCGACTACCTCTCTTTCTTCCTACAATTCTCCACCTCGGTAAAGATTTCTCAAATCTGAGCCGAACTCAGCATAGGATCTGTCGACTCGAAAGTGGCTGCACCAGTGTGGCTGTCTACGTACCCTGCCCAAGAGATCAAGTCATCCGTAGTTCATCTAAATGAGCTTCAACAAGCTCATGCAACAGGAAGGATATGGAGCAATACTTTACAATGTGTAAATTTCACTCTTGACACCACCTTGATAAGCATATCGGCGGGATTCTCTATTGTGTGAATCTTCAGTAACTCAATATTACCATCATCAAGAATCTCCCGAACAACGTGAAACCTGACATCAATGTGTTTCGTTCTTGCATGATACACCTGTTTCTTTGCTAAATAAATAGCACTCATACTATCACAATTGATCTTCAGTAGATCCTGTTCAATCCCCAAGTCATCGAGCAACCCTTGAAGCCAAAGTGCCTCCTTCATAGCCTCCGTCATGATCATGTACTCGGCCTTTGTAGTAGATAATGCAACGATAGATTGTAGAATAGAGCGCCAACTAACCGGTGCTTGAGATAATATAAATACATACCCCGTTGTGGACCGGCGTTTGTCGAGATCACCAGCATAATCGGAATCAACCTATCCGATACAGTCCTGCTTCCCTGTGGAATCCTTCTCGAATACCAATCCAGCATCTATGGTACCTTTAATGTACCGTAGAACCCACTTCACTGCCTCCCAATGACCCTGTCCAAGATCATGCATGTACCTACTAACCATGAAGACAGCTTATGACAAATCTGGTCATGTACACACCATTGTATACATCAGACTACCAACTGCGCTAGCATATGGTACGCGAGTCATGTACTCACGTTCTTCAATAGTGTTTAGAGACATAGTAGCATTTAGCTTGAAATGAGGAGCTAGTGGTGTGCTTACAGATTTCATATTCTTATCGATGTTGAACCTCTGAAGTACTTTTTGCAAATATCTCTTTGGTGTCAAGCTCACCTTGTCACTCCTTCGGTCTCGTTCAATTTTCATGCCTAGCGCCTTCTTTGCTTCACCAAGATCTTTCATCTCAAACTCAGAAGATAAGTCCTTTTTCAGTTCTTCAATTGTGGATCTAGACTTTGAAGCAATAAGCATATCATCTACATATAATAGTAGATAAATATACTCTCCTGTAGGTAGCTTGTTGTAATACACACATGGGTCATAATGGCTACGTGTGTACCTGTTTCCTCTGATAAAGCTGTCAAAATACTTGTACCATTGTCTAGGAGATTGCTTTAATTCATACAACGATTTCTTCAGTTTGCACACCATATTTTCTTTTCCTGCAGTTTTGAATCCTGTTGGCTGAGACATGTAAATCTCTTCATCTAGATCGCCATGGAGAAAGGCGGTCTTTACATCGAGTTGATCAAGATCCAACTCGTAATGTGCTACCAGAGCCAATAAGATGCGAATTGAAGAGTGCTTTACAACAGGAGAAAATACCTCATCAATTCCTTCTCTTTGTGCGTAGTCTTTTGCTACCAATCTGGGTTTATAGCGAACCATATCTTCCTTTAGAGTCCCTGCTTATTTGCGTACACCCACTTACAACCAATTCCTTCTTTCCTTTGGGCAACTGTGTGAGTTCCCAAGTGTCATTTTTGTATAGAGAATTCATCTCTTCTTCCATGGTATCTTTTCACATCTTTGACTCTGAACTGATTTCAGCTTCCCTGTATGTAGACGGGATTGCCTTTTCAACGACTGAAAGAGCATAGGCAACAACCATATTTGTAGTGAGCCAACCTGGTTTACGCGTGTTTCTTCTTGGTCTTCTAACTGCACTGAATTCAGGAACATCATCCATGATCTGTTCTTGATCCTCATCATCATCAGCATCTACCTCAGCTACTTGATCATTACCTTGTGTCACCTTAGGTATGATCCTCAAAGATACTGAACTTTCTAGAGATGGTAGATTAGCATCATTCTTCACCTGCTGCGATACTTCTTTGGTCTTGACAATTTTCACCTGCCGAGAGATCTTAGGCTTCTACATTGAAGCCTCATCAAATGTGACATCTCTACTGAAAATAAATTTCATGTCCTTAGGATTCTATATTTTGTATCCTTTTATTCCTTTCTTGAATCCTACGAACAATCCTTTCTTTGCTCTTGGGTCTAACTTATCTTCTTTAACATGATAGTAGGATGGACAACCAAATACCCTTAGCAAATTATAATCAGGTGCAGTTTTTTCAGACCAAACCTCTTGAGGAGTTTTCCCTCCAATCGCAGACGAAGGCAACCTGTTAACAAGATAGTAAGCATATGCCAAAGCCTCAGCCCAAAAATTCTTCGATAAACCAGCATTAGATAACATACAACAGACGTTCTCTAACAAGGTCATGTTCATCTTTTCTGCTACCTCGTTCTATTGCGGTGTTTCTCTCACTGTGAAGTGCCTTTCTATGCCCTCATCACGACATAGCTTAAGGAAAGGATCAGACCTATATTCTCCTCCATTACCTGAACGGAGGACCTTGATTTTCCTTCCCGTACTTTTCTCCAAATTCCTCTTCCACTCCACAAATAATTTAGTACTTCCCCTTTGTGCTTCATGATATATACCCAACATCGCCTAGAATAATCATCAATGAAAGTCACAAAGTAATGGTTACCTCTAATTGATGCAGTCTTTGTAGGTCCCCAAACATCAGTATGAACATAATCGAGAATCCCCTTAGTGTAATGAGTTGTTGTGCTAAATTTCACCTTAGTCTTCTTTCCGATGACGCAATATTCACAAAATTCTAGCTTGCAGGTTCCGGCACCTTTCAATAATCCTTGTCTTGTAAGAGCTTGCAAAGACTTTTCACATGTGTGTCCTGGCCTCATATGCCATAGCCTAGTTGAGTCATCTCTAAATCGATAGAAGTCGCTACTTGTCCTGTAAAAGTACTACCCTTCAAGTAGTAAAGATTATTCTGACGGACGGCCTTCAGAACCACCATTGAGCCTTTGGTCATCTTGAGGACTCCATCCTTTATTGATACCAAAAGACCCAATGTCTCCAAAACTCCAACAGAGATAAGATTTCTCTTAAGTTGAGGTACATACCTCACTTCCTTCAGTTCTCGTATCATTTCATCGAACATCTTGATCTGAATTGTTCCTACACCTTCCATGGTACATGGATGATCGTCGCCCATAATAACTGAACATCCATCTACCTTCTCAAAGTTAGAAAATCAATCCTTATTTGGACACACATGGTATGTAGTACCAGTATCCAATATCCACTCAGTATCTCCTGAGTAGCTAATGATAGGAGTAGTGACAGAGAAAGAGAATACCAATGAGTCCGAGTCTGATCCACCTGCCTGTGAGGTACTGGCTTGAGTACTGACCACCCGTGCAAGTTTTGCCTCAGTCTTTGACTCCTTCTTCTTCCCTTTGTCTTTAGACAATCAACTTTTCAGTGCCCAAATTCTTTACAGAAGGCACACTAGTTCTTCTTCAAATTTCTAAAATCTAGCTTGAACTTCGATCTCTCACGTTCACCTTTACCCTTCCTGTGTGAACCTCTGCCTCTTACCGCCAGTGCCTCTGCTGATGTGCTCGCCTGAGAAAACAGTCTATCTTATCTCCTCGTATCATAGTTAGCAAGAGCATCCAATACTTCATTATAGTTAAGGGATTTTCTACCATTGATTAATGTTAAAGTAAAAGTCTCATACTCCTCTATAGGAAGAGAGTTCAAGAGAATTACTGTTTTATCTTCTTCACCGATCTCCACATCCACATAACTAAATCTATAAGAAGCTTTGTGTAGTGGTTCAGTTCATTAACGGAGCATCCTTTCTTCATCTGAAAACCATAAAGCTTATTCTTCAGCTGCAGTCTAGATTCAATACTTTTAGTCAGATACTTTTTCTCTAGGATGTCCCACAACTGCCTCGCAGATGTTTCGTGTAACACATAATACTTGATGTCTTGTGTCAAATAAGACCTGATTAAGTCACACGCTATTTGATTCATCTTATCCCAATCTTCTTCAGTGGTTGAGTTTCACTTCTTCTCTAATCGTAGAGTGTTTTCGAGATTTGATGCAGTCAATGCATCCATCACCTCGCATCTCCACATACCAAAGTTGTTCGTGTCATTGAATTTCACCACATCATTCCTCAGCAGATATGGATTCATGAATTTCTCCATCGATGTACCTTCTCCAGCCATCTTCTTGACTGGATCCTCAAAGCAATGCGAAAACAAAACAGAGTTAGATAAAATAAATTTGATAAAGATAGGATCTTTACCTTCATGCGAGACCCTAGTAGAGTTTGCAAAAAATTATCTACTCCTTCGAATTGATTCCTAGAGCAATCTACGCGCTATTTTGAGATTGACACATGATCCCACAAACAGTCCCAACGCTGATCCGAGACCGACACACGATCTTCGCCAACCAGCAACCGATGCCCTTGGAATCACTACATGATCCCGCGATGAACCTGGGATGCTCTGATACCAATTGTTGTACACAGGACAACAACCTCTCTGAATAATCTAGCAACCAGGCGGAGATTGATGCAGCCGGAGATGTAACCAAAACGACAAGAACAGAAAACAATAGAGAAAAGTAATACCACTTGAAGGACTTGGGGCACCATCCCAAGAGACTAGCCTTCTAGGTGGAGTTGCCCAAATCCTTGTATACCCAAGATCATCCCCACGTCTAGCCGATGTGGGACTATTTGTTCGATCTAAATCCCAACAGAGAGAAAATAATACACAACACAAAAGAGACGCAAGATTTTTACGTGAAAACCTAAATCGGGGAAAAATCGCGGGAGGAGGAAAACACACTATAATATGTAGGTTACATGGATTGAATGCCAGAGCCTTAGTGCTAGACTTTTTTGGGATAGAAAAAAGATCCTTTTCTCACTGTAGGAGAAGGTCTATTTATACTCGTTCTTATCTGTGTGCATTGGGACAGATGATATGAGCGTAATTGTCGTAACCGCACAATTTGCACGTGTTGATATGTTGTAACAACCATGACTATTGGCGCTTGGTTGTTGGAATTGCATGCAGATAATCTCGCCTCTGTCCATGATTGTTGGCGCTTGTTTGTTGAGATTGCATCCATGCTGAAGGGCGTTTCACGGTATGAACATGAAAGGAAGATCAGGCTGCATAACTAAAGGCAGAGATCAGTGATGATTTGTTGCCACGGTGTAACTGAAGGCGGGGATCAGAGATGATCTATTGCTGAGGTTATTTTGTGTGGAGCTGAGGTCTTCAGAATGGGGTGGATTCTAGGACAGCTGGGAGCATCAGAGCTATCTGGATGGAAGTGTCCTCGGGGCGAGGAGCAGCTTCTGGAATGGCTCCGGAGTGGTAGAAGCATTTGGTTGCTTGGACACATGTCGTCATCCTGTGTGGGTTAGATTTGACCACTACAGGGACCATGACCGGCACTAGGGTACATCCCAATAAGCCAAAAAAAAAAAAAACAATTATAATACCATGTAATTACAAAAAAATAGTTAATATAAAAGTGCACACCGTACCTGATGTGGATCTAGTCCAATAAGTTTGGACTCCTAACCTTCTAACTTATAATCTTCTTCCAACCTTTCATTCTTTCCGTAACTTTCCTGCAAAATAGAGGATATTTGCTGGTTTAGGCCCGACAACAGCCCTCCCATGCTCAAGTTATTAATATTCTCAAAATTTTATGGAAACTTAGATAAAGTTTATAAGTAGGAAAATACCTTGATTTGAACTCTACAAATACTTACGAACTACTTTTATTTGATGCTTAAATCTTTAAGACGTGGAACAAATAGTATTCTTACTTAATTAAGATAAGCTACTAGCAACATTTGTTTCATGTCATTCATATCTTATGTTATCTTTCCAAGTCAGTCATTTGTTGCAATTCTTGTCCAAAACTTGACTTGGTGATTTCTTTTCACATTTGCGCTAATAGCTTTACTAATGTTTATATTTCCGTATACTCAAGTTATCTTAACCATTATGAAATATTATTTGAATATAAGGGAAGGCATTTATATTTTTCACAAAATTTTCAAACCACAAATTTGTAAATTATAATAATTAGTATTTTTCTGTAACTTGTTCAGGATTCTTCCGGGTATTGAAATCTACCCTCCGTAGTTTCCTCCTCGAAACTAACATAGCATAGAATCATAGAATCGATGCAAATTTAGCACTTGGTTTTCACACTTTCTGGTAGTTTCATTAATGTATTGGGCGCACTAGAAAGATGTTGGAAAGAGAGAGATTATTACCTAGGAAGCTGACTGGATTGCTGGATTGCCATGGGTCGTGTCGAGGAGATCGCCAAGGAAGTCGACGACGGAAGGCAAAGTGGACAGCAGCAGAAAATAGCAGCAGCAGCAGAATCAGGCAGGGTCGGTCGACCGGTCCGGTCGACCGACATGCACAGCATGCACAGGGCCTTAGGCGGTCGACCGGCCGGTCGACCGCAATTCCCTAACTGTAAGACCCGAACTCTCGGTTAAATTCGGTCGACCGGGCGGGTCGACCGAGGTGGAGGTCGGTCCACCTCGGTCGACCCGCCGGGTCGACCGACAGTCGGGTTTTGGGCGAAAATCTGCTGCTCCGCAAATTTGAATATTTAAGCCTAATGTTGATTTCTAGGGTTGTATCTTGAAGAACTTTGTGAAATTGTATTAGCTGTGAGTTCTCTTGCATTCAAAGAGACTTAAGAGCTATTGTAATCATCTTCCTAAATATAAATCTCTCCATTGATTGCCCCGAGGACGTAGGCATTGAGGCCGAACCTCGTTAAATCTTGTTTTTGTGATTTGTGCGTTCTTCGTTGTGATTGTTGGGTTGTTCTTTGTGCTGAAAATCTTGGGATTCTCTATTGTTTGGTTGTTGTGATTGGATAGCGCGCACAACAAGTGGTATCAGAGCTTCCGGGTTACATTTGGGATTTCTGAGGATTCGAAGGGCTCGAGATCTGATTCGGTGGAGATCGTGTGTCGATCTCAGATCGGAGATATTGGGTGTTCGAGGAGATCGTGTGTCGATCTCAGAAGGACGCAAGGAAGGCTCGTTGAATCTGTGTTGAAGTAGATCCAGTGGAAAACTCGATCTAGGGTTTCAAGGGTCAGGTAAAAATCCTATTTTTATCTGAGTAGAGATCTATTTTCAAGTTAGTTGATCTTCCGCATAGATAGAGAATCAGGAAAAATCTCAATGGCAGAAGAAACTGCATCTGTTAAGACAATGAACAATCACCCAAGGATTGAAGTTGTTAAGTTTAATGGGACTAACAATTTTGGTATGTGGAGATGCGAGGTTATGGATGCGCTGAATGCATCAAACCTCGAAGACACTCTCCTATTGGCGAAGAAGAAGAACACTACCACTGATGAAGACTGGGCGAAGATGAACAGATCGACATGTGGCTTGATACGTTCATGCTTGTCACAAGACATAAAATACCTTGTGCAACATGAGACGTCAGCGAAGAAACTGTGGGAAACTCTTGAAAAGAAGTACCTGACAAAGAGTGTAGAGTCCAGGTTGCAGCTTAAGAGTAAGTTGTATCAGTTTCGGATGAAGAAGGGGAGCACAGTAAATGAGCACATCAACCGATATACGAAACTTCTTACAGATCTGCTAAATGTGGATGTCACGGTAGATGAGGAAGATAAGACGGTCATCTTTCTAAATTCACTTCCTGCAGAGGAGTACGAGACATTCACACTGATCTTCATTAATGGAAGGCAGAGCTTGGATTATGATGAGGTGTCGTCTGCACTGATGAGTTATGAGACAAGGAAGAAGGAGAGGCATCCTTCTCAGTCAGGGTCATCGACGGAGGCATTGGAAGTAAGAGGCAGAGGTTCATCAAGGAAGGAAAGGAGATTAGAGGAAGATCGAAATCCAGGCCGGGTTTCAGAAATCTGAAGAGGAATCAGTGTGCCTTGTGCAAGGAACTAGGACACTGGAAAGCAGAATGCCCTAAGGCCAAAGATAAGAAGGTGGAGTCAAAGACCGAGGCGAATCTCGCAAAGGTAGATGGATCGGATGATGACTCATCGGTGTTCTGTCTCTCAGTTACTACCCCTACTGCTTGTAACTCAGATAGGGCTGAGTGGATCTTGGATAGCGGAGCCACCTATCATGTATGCCCGAATAGGGCCTGATTTTCTAGCTTTGAGAAGCTAGATGGATGTTACACGGTCATGGGGAATGACCATCCGTGTAATATAGAAGGGATGGGTACAATTCGCATCAAGACGGATGATGGGATAGTTCGAGAGCTGAAGGAGGTGAGGTATGTACCTCAACTCAAGATGAATCTTATTTCAGTTGGCACTTTGGAAGCATCGGGCATGGTAATATCTGTTAGAGATGATATTCTCAAGATGATCAGAGGCTCAATGATGGTGATGAAGGGCGTCCGCCGAGGAAATCTTTACTACTTGAAGGGTAGTATGATGACAGATCAGGTGGAGACTTCGAGTTCTTCAGATAAAGGTGGCCCGGAGGACTGGCAGGGAAAGGTCGGACACGAAGATGGAAGGTCTTTGCAAGCTCCTGCAAAGAAGGAATCCATGGAAGGTGCTGCTACCTGCAATTTGGAAGGTGGACACAACGTTCTGGACAAGAAGAAGGTGAGATTCAGCACCAGTACTCACCGCAATGATGGTCTTCTTGATTGTGTTCACATGAGCGTATGGGGACCTGCTAAGACGCCATCGCTTGGAGGTCACAGTACTTTGTCTCGTTTATTGATGGTTCATCTAGGCAGGTTTGGATATATCCGATGAGACAAAGGGGAGAAGCCCTAGATGTGTTGATGAAGTGGAGAGGAAGAATGGATAGGCAAATAGGTAGGAAGATAAAGGAGCTTCATATTGGTAATGTTGAAAAGGACATGGACCAGTTCCTACGGTTTAGCCAGAACACAGGTATTGCTACTCACTTCACAACAGGTAAAGATGGGTTGGCTAGAGATGGAGTCCGTTCCTTGCTGGAGGAGGTTCGGAGGTTGTTGTCTAATGCTGGATTAGACAGGTCGTTCTGGGCTGAGGCGACTGAGTATGCTAGCCATCTCATGAACATATCGACTGCGATAGGAGGTAAAGCTCCATTGGAAATTTGGTCTGGGAAATCTGCTCAAGGTCATGATGTGCTGCGGGAGTTTGGAAGTCCGGCCTACTTCAGTGCCAAGAGTGGCAAGGTGAATCCGCGGGCAAAGAGGTTTGTCTACTTGGGTGTCAAAAGGAACAGCTACAGGTTGTGGGACCCCGAAGACAAGAAGATCGTGATGAGCAGGCATGTCACATTTGGAGAGGCTTCAGTGTTGAAGTTCACTGTCTCTCAGCAGGTGGAGAGGACGGAGACCAAGGAAGGATTGCAGCGGGTGGAGGTTGATGCTACTCCATCATCTCCAGTTGGTTCGGCATCAGAGGAGACTTCATCGGAGGTGACACCAGGAGGAGTTCAAGATACCAAGGTTGATGCTGAATAGATTGACGACATTGTTGAGGATGTCGAGTTATTTGCAGCCATTAGAACCAAGGTGAAACCACGTTTGTGGTTAAAGAAGTATGAATCTCAAGCTTGTGATCTCAACAAGCTGAAGTTAAAGGTCGTTGTTCTCCATGATGGTCAGGAAGAGATTCATATGACTCAGTCAGACAGGTTCGCTGCTGCAAATACAGGTACAAGTATTTGAGTTTTTTGAAGCTCATTTTAATGAACTACGGTTGGCTTGATCCTTTTGGGCAAAGGTACGTAGGCAACCGTAAAGGCGCAGCCATTTGGTGATGCAACTCTTATGAAGCTATTTGGGTTCTCGAGATGTAATTTTGGATCTTCACGTAGAGGTGAAGAGTTGTGGCCTATTGGAGCTTCAAGTAGAGATGGAGAGACTTCACGTAGAAGTGAAGAGACTTCATATAGAGGTGAAGTGGTGTGGCCAGTTGGATCTCACGTAGTGGTGAGATGGTGTGATCTCGATGAACAGGTTTATCTTCCGGTTAGAAGATGTTGAGCTTGCATAAGGAGTGGTGTGCATCCAGTTGAAGCCGATGATGTTTGGTGTGTTCTACGCAGACTTGGTTGGACCGTCAGTGGAAGACAGGTAGACTAGATAGAGCTAGTCAGTGGAGAGTCAGTGTTGGCTCATAAGAAAGTCTTCGTGAGGTCGTGAAGTTGCGGAGAGGGAGCTACGGTTAGTGATCGGCAGGTATGGAAATTCTCCTAAGGTGAAGTGCAGGGAAGGCATGTGCGATGTTTTCCAGGAATAGATGAGCCAAAGATTCCAAGCCGAGATCATGTGTCGATTTCGCCGAGATCGTGTGTCGATTTCGACCGGTGCGCGCAAGCCGAGATCGTGTGTCGATTTCGCCGAGATCGTGTGTCAATTTCGCCAGGTGATGGACTGGGGTTCGTTGGAGTTCGGCTCAGATTTGGAAATCTTCGCCGAGGTGGAGAATTGTTGGAAAGAGAGAGATTATTACCTAGGAAGCTGACTGGATTGCTGGATTGCCATGGGTCTGTCGAGGAGATCGCCAAGGAAGTCGACGACGGAAGGCAAAGTGGACAGCAGCAGAAAATAGCAGCAGCAGCAGAATCAGGCAGGGTCGGTCGACCGGTCCGGTCGACCGACATGCACAGCATGCACAGGGCCTTAGGCGGTCGACCCGGCCGGTCGACCGCAATTCCCTGACTGTAAGACCCGAACTCTCGGTTAAATTCGGTCGACCGGGCGGGTCGACCGAGGTGGAGGTCGGTCGACCGGCCGGGTCGACTGACAGTCGGGTTTTGGGCGAAAATCTGCTGCTCCGCAAATTTGGGTATTTAAGCCTAATGTTGATTTCTAGGGTTGTATCTTGAAGAACTCTGCGAAATTGTATTAGCTGTGAGTTCTCTTGCATTCAAAGAGACTTAAGAGCTATTGTAATCATCTTCCTAAATATAAATCTCTCCATTGATTGCCCCGAGGACGTAGGCATTGAGGCCGAACCTCGTTAAATCTTGTCTTTGTGATTTGTGCGTTCTTCGTTGTGATTGTTGGGTTGTTCTTTGTGCTAGAAATCTTGGGATTCTCTATTGTTTGGTTGTTGTGATTGGATAGCACGCACAACAAAAGAAATATTTCACTTGCTCCTTTTAGTACAAATACAAGTGTTTCTACTTTGACTAGCAATCGACCATTCATATCAACATAGTGTGGTTTGCATTATCCATATTTGTTTTACATGATTAAGTCTCACCAGTGATCACACTAATGTTATGAAAACATGGAGTCAATGTTTATACCTGTGTCCCATTCCACTGGTAGCTTTGCCTAGGTCCCATACCCTATAGGCAAAACTAAGTCGAACTACAACATAAAGGTATTGTAATACGACCATAAAAGACTGATCAAATATTTCATAACCTCAAGGTTTAGGAATTCATAACCGAGGCTCTGATACCAACTTTGTCACATTCCAGTTGGGACCCTGACCGGCAGTAGGGTACACCCCAGTAATTTAAACAAATAGGCCATTAAAATACTCATATAATTATAAAGAAATAGTTAATATAAAAGTGCACACCATACCTGTTGTGAATCTAATTTAACAAGCATGGACTCCTAATTTTCTGACTTATAATCTTCTTCCGACCTTTCATTCTTTTTGTAACTATCCTTCAAAATAGAGAACGGGGTTAGCATTGTCGATCTAGGCTGACAACGGCTCTCCGACGTTTAAGTAAGTAATATTCTCAAAAGTTTATGGAAACTTAGATAAAGTTAATAAGTAAAGAAATACCTAAATTTGAACTCTACAAATACTTATGAACTACCTTTCTTTGATGCTTAAATCTGTAAGATGTCGAACAAATAATATTCTAACTATAATTGAGACAAGCTACTAGCGTAATTTGTTTCATATCATTCATATCTTTTGATATCTTAGATTTATTATAAATCTTGTCCAAAACTAGACTTGACGATTTTTTTCACATTTACACTAATAACTTTACTAATGTTCATATACTGAGGTCATGTTAGCCATTATGAAATATTATCTGAATATAAGAGAAGACACAAAATTACCAAACCACAAATTTGCATAGTGTAATAATTAATACTTTCTATCACTTGTTCAAAATTCTTCCCGAGTATTACAATAGGATCACTCTCAACTCAGCCAACAATAAGATATAACTAATTAATTTAGATTTGTGATTTTAGTTATTTTTTCTTACTCTCATGTCAATTTCCTTCATCAACATAGACTGTCAAGAGTAATTACATCTTGCATCAAATGTAGGAACCAAAAGAGAGGGTCAAGAGGCAGGGGATCTCAAAGGAGGGGTCAATCTATAGGTAGAAGTGCAACATCAGTAATTGTGGGAGAAACATCTTCAAGCGCGCAATAGTTACAATGAAGGAAGCAATACCAAGAACAATTATGTCTCTCACACATAAATTACACCTAAAAAAAACAAAAGAAAAGAAAAGAAAGGGAAAAAGGAAAAAGAGAACAGATAACTTCTCTACCACACTGTCGTAGCGCGCTGCCTCAACAGCAACTTCGCTTCAAAATGACCCCAAAAACTCCAGAACTCCAGCAATCTATCTCAACTCCGTTCTAAAAAGACTCCACAACTCTATCTGCGGCTATCCTCTTAACCAATAAAGCTCGTAGACAGACACCCCAACCACAGATCCCAGACTACGAGCCGTCTCGACAAATCTCAACTCATCATTTTCTCCTCTTGTTCACCTCCGCTTTGATCACTTTTTTGTTCTTACTGAGAGACCCCTCTCTGTCTGACGCTCTCCTTCGCATTAGACCAATCATACGAACCTGTTCCTCATCAGTATTTTCCAAAGAAATACCAACTGAAGAAGCGAGTTTACTTAACGCATGATTCGGCACGTAGTCTAATAAAGTCGTCCTTGATCTCCAGGATCAAAATCTAGATCCAGTAAAACTTGTTTTGATCGGCCTTTATTGCTCCGATCAAAACCATATTCATCTGATGCAATTTGGGAAACTAGGGCTCCAATGCCTTTCTCCCTTGTTGCGTCGTCGCCCTTTCCCGCACTCCAGCTCGTGTCTTGCCCATTGGGGACGTGGATCTGATTCACATGACTTGGATTGATATCCCCCTGCCCCTCCATACCATTTGATATTTCAACCCACCAGCTCGTCTTTCCATCATCAGGAGGCTGGACACCAATTGACTCTCTTGGCCCATCCCATCAGGATTCGGTTCATGTGTGTGAGCCACACACACATACAATAAGAGGGCCAATCTTGTGTTGACACGTGGATTGAAACTCTTATAATATGTGTATGAGGCCCACAAATATAACATATTATAAGAGGATCAATGCACGTGTCAATGTGTGATTGGTCTTCTTATTGTATGTGTTTGTGGCTCACACACATGAACCTAACCCCGTCCCATCAAGGGCAGCCCGCAGCTCTAATCCAATAAACTCATTCCTTTGCTGAACGGGTGTCGGATCTAGTTCAGTTGGAGAAAACCCGGTACCCGACCTCAAATCTGTTGCGCCCGTTACCTCTTCAAAATTCGAATTCGAAACCAAAGCCAACGCGTCAACTACTATCTCGGTCAAATTTGAATTGGTATTCATACATATTGCCAATAGAATATGCCAATTTGTGTCTAAATTCTAAGAGAGCTAAATTTCAATGAGAAAGTACAGGGGAGACAGGATGTCCAGATCATAAAAGGCACCCATAAATGTGTTTTGTTCCTCTTTTATCTTGACTCATTATCTCAATTAATGTTAAAATCACATGTCCTGCTTGTGAAGGGGAAAGGGAGATCAAGAGGAAGAGAGTAGGGAATAATTGAAGGAAGCTAACGCGATGAAGATAGAGGTGGAGGAAAGACAAGGATGGGTTCACTGAAAGATGGGGTCATAAGCAAAGATAGAGAGAAGAAGAGGTGACAGGAACAAGACGGAGAACAAGGCCACAACATGGGCTCCGTTTAATAAGAGAAAGATGATGATGGAGAATGAGATAAAAATAGCACATGTGCACTCTATTATAAACTCGGTTTGGATGATTAAGCTCAAATTGGGATGATTCAGCGGCAAGGAAGTGGGATGAAAGCAGAGATTAGAAAGAGGGATAAAAATGTAATTTATTTGCTCTCTTTTAAGATATAATGGACTATTTCGTCTATTTAATCCGGTTATAACTGGAGGGATTCTTAACAAGTGAGGCTAATATTGCGGGGGATTTATATTAGAAATTGATGAGGGATGAATGTCAGAATAAAGAATTTGTTAGGGAGTTATATTGGAATTACTCTAATAAAAAAATCATACAATGATAAACATATATACATTTGATGTGCAAATAAATCTATTTAGAATCAGACTTTTGCAAACAAAGAGTTTTGTACTATTTCTGAAAAAGACATTATGAGAGGGGACTCACGGCTGTTTGTTTGTCATTTTTAAACTAAGAAAAGCCTGATTTCATAAAGACGTCACTAAAATTCAACAAGAGTGTGTATTTAATCATTGAAAATAAAACACAGCGATAAAAGTGAGGCTCAAAATTTCTACGTGACCTCAATTGAAGAGTGAAAAAATGAATTGAAATTGCAATTGTACAAGAAGCTCGCTTTGAATTTCTACGTGACATGACAATCTCAAATTTTCTTGATTTTATTATCGGAATCCAAGCAGGTTCTTCGGAGGCTCGCTATGACTTTTCCCTCAGCCTGGGCGTCGCATTGTCTCACGAAGATGCCTGAGATGGGACCGCGCAGGAAACAATTGCCTTGCTGTGGGGCCTGCATTCACGGAAACGACAAAGAAAAATTGCAGCTGGTCAAACTCGCCCACGTGACTGGCTGGTCCCGCACATGAGGCCGACTGATTGCAACCTTCTCCCATTAACATACATGCAGAGATATGCAAACGTATATTTGACATGCTGTAAATAAACGTTTTAACACTGTCTGCCCACTTCTTTTAAGCCTTAGATTTGTATTTAATAAAGATTTATTATTGACTTTGAACAATTTTTAAAAAGAAAATGATCGTTGTTCTTTCTTTTTTGAGAATATTTGTCAAGCTATGCACAATTAGCTAGCTCATTAACTCTCAAGTTTATATTTTTTTTAATATTTTATATTTTTTATTCTTTATAGCTAGAAAACCTCTACACATCGGGATTCAACTGATAACCACTGAGTGAGCGAAGCTCTTACGAATCCAAACGATCGGGATGCCCCCTGCGGGGACAATTATGGGTGTGTTTTTCACCATAAAAGTCCGTAAGTCGCAAGTTACGATTGCGACTTACAATATTTGTTTGGATTATAAGTCGTAAAATGCACTTGCATCTCACTAACGATGCACTTGCAATACAAACAGTAAATCTTTTGGTCATTCAGATCACACTTATAGTCCACTTGTAACAAAAATAGTTAATTTTGTGTTCATACAAATTTGTACTGCTGACAGTTAATTATAATTAGATTAATATTTTTTATTATTAAATTAATATTTTAAATTATGAGAATTTTTAATTATTAGATTAAATATAATTATTAGATAAAATATTTTATAAATAATTTAATAATTTTTAACATTAGAATCTTTTTTATTTTTAGATTAATTTTATGTATTCCACTTCATTTTAGTTCTTGCTTTATTTATAGATTAATAATATTTAATATAAATTTAATAAGTTTTGATTATTATATTAAAATTTTAATTATTTAATATTTAATATATTTAAATTTTAATATTTACTAATTTTAATTTTTAATTATTTAATATTTAACATATTTTATTTTTAATATATTTATTTTTAAATATTTAATATATTTACTATTTACTATTTTTAGTGTTTATTGAAAATTTTTAATATTTTTAAATCACCAAATAGTTAATTTTGTGATCAAAATTTTAATTTACGACTCACACATTACGACAACCGAACACTGTAAAATACAATATACTTTTTCACTTATAATATTACATTACTAGCAAAATTTCGTAAAATTTACTTGCATGTAACTCATTTACAACTGTAAAAAAGTTTATCACTTATAACTTACGGTCACATACGACAACCAAACTAGCCTTACATGTAGCTCTCAAGTTTTATATGTAACAACATTTGCTAGATTCATTGATAGATTCAGTTTTGCAAAGAAGTATTTTGTTTGTCGTAGGGAGATACTATACATACACCCGTACTAAAAATTATTACAATGAACCAAGTTTCCATTTTGAAGGGCACACACATGCGCACTATTAAAATTAGCGTGTAACAGGTACATGTTAAGAAGGGAACATAAGCGAGAAAAATAAAACATCCAACTAAGTGATGATTTGGGAGGAAAAAAGGTTGTGTTCTTAAGCATAACTAACATACCCATGAATTTTCTGATATTCATTTGTTGCAAACAAACACGCCCAAATTAAGAAGGGTCCACGACTGAAAAGTTTGATCTTTTGGTTGAGTATGCATGTAAACAAAATTGCAAATTAAGAAGCAGGCTTGGTGAGAAGGACTATTAATTTGGCACCTGTTCTTTTCTTTATGTGGAATCTTCCAATAGAAAAATTGATTGAACTCATAAGAAGCGTACAGACACAACAAGATAAACAAGACGATGCTTGAGAATCAACGTTTTTATTGCTACAATTATTGTTCGTGTTCTTTGTCTCTTCTCTATCATGCTTCTGTTCTCACAATACAATAATGCATGAGCCCCATTTTCAGTTAAAACATAGCACTAAAAAGGTGAACGGATATCATTCTTCAATCTTTCCAACAGTCTGCTGGCTTCTTGACCACTCCTAGGTTCTCCAACCTGTTGTTCACAAGCAAAAAGAGTCATGAGATCAAGCTTGTAGACTGATTTTTTTGTTTTGTTTTTTTTGTTTTTGGAGATAAAATCATGAGGTAAGAACCTCTTACCCTATCATTACTAAGAATTTAATAAAACATCTCAAAATAGAAGGATACAAGTTTGTAGGTTGATTGTTGAAGCTAAAAGCATAGAACCCATATAGACATGTAGCTCACCAGCAAATGGATAACGTGGAGGGCCTTATTGCTCGCCATCGAGAAGTTTGCACTGATGATTTCAGCTCCATCTTCCTCGATGACCCGAATGGCCTGGTTGAACACGAACCAATCTCGTGGGCTGCTAGTGATGACCACCTGTAATCCGGCGCCGTGATCCTGTACCTCTATATGAGGCAGTCTTATCGCGCTTCGGCCTGTTCCTTCTTCGCCCGACAGTTGCCTCTTCCTCTCCTTCATCCCTCTATCCTCTCTTGCAGCCCTCTTATGTAGCTCACTGTTTCGTCTAGTCGGTCATGCAGCGGTACTGCCCCCCTCTCCTGAAAATTCAAACATTATGTCAGCAATCTCACTGATCTCATACAACATATATGCGCACATATCTTACAAATAACCCATTCTTGACTAGAACTACCCATTCACCAATGGCGGAATCCTTGGGCACTGGTGCATGTAAAGTGTCTATGATATGTAAAAGACATCACTTGCATTGACGAGGATATAAACAAATACAAATCAATGCAAGTATTTACAAATGGTGAAGCATAGAAGTTCTAAGTCCATGCCAGATCCTAGCTCGGACCTTCGTTCAGAAAACAAATAAGCGCACACAACACGCAGACTATACAAAGTTTATGTACGTACCCTCGCAGGGAGTGAGGCGGGGAGGAGCGCATAGAGCTGATTGTAGAGCGCTCTCATGCGGATTCTCCTGTTTCTCTCCACGGTTCTTCTGTCTGGTCTCTCCATGGCTCTCACTTCTACCAACCTTTGTCTTTGTATTTAGCTCTTGCCTCTCCCAATACGGACGCTAACTGCGCACCCTCTCTCTTTAAATAAAGTTGTGGGGGAGAGACGAGAGAAGCCAACACTGGAAACTCTAAGGAAACACCAAAACTTACCCGGCTTCAAGTCGTCTCAAAAGTTTTTTAAGTCTGTGCATGTATGCACCGTCAGAGTCTCCGGTAACGACCCGATTTTGACCAACTGTTTGGTTTGTTGTAAGTGAGAAGAAACTGTGTAAGTGAGAAATGAAGAGAAGAATTTGAAGAAAAATTAGAAATTTAAGTTTTGCGTAAGTAAATTTCCTGATGTATGATTGTAATTTGAAAGTGTAAGTGAAAAAGTATATTGCGTTTTCGGTATTTAGTTAGTAATGTAGAAGTGAAAGTGAAAAAGTTAACCACAAAATATTATTAAAATAATATTTATTATGAAGATTTTTTTAGACTGTAATTAGACAACAAATGAGATTTACATGATCACAAAATTAACTGTTTTAAATTACAACCAGTTCTAAGTAAGATTTACATGACAACAAAATTAACTTAGTGTAAAAAAGAAGGGTAAAAAAAAGTGAATTTTTTTTTTCAATTTCAAACAAATACCGAAAATAAGAAATAAAATTTTCAATTTACTTTTCCCGCCTCGGCCACAAACCAAACACGTCATGAAAAAAGTCTCAATCATTCACTCATTCATTCCATCATTCCTCACGCCGTTTTTGCCGATAACTTGGAAATATTTTGATCCGGTTCCTCTGTGGGCCCACTGCGGGCTCGGCCAACTGTAGACTGACCGGGACAACTCTTGGTGGGGTCCGCACCGGCCCGGCTCGACAAGAGGCAAGCGCAGCAGAGGTAGGGGTGGCCACCGGGGCGGGTCGACGCGGGTCGACCCGCCCCGACCCGTACTGTGCGACTCATCGGAGTCGCACAGACGGGTTGACGGGTCAACCCGGGGCGGGTCCAAACGGGTTGACCCGTCCCGTGGTCACGGGATGAATCCGATTCGTCCCGTGACGAATCACGGGACGAGTCCGGTCGGGAAAAATTTCCCCGACCCCCCCTTCTTTTTTTTTTTTTTAGTCCAATAATTTTTTAAGAACGTTAGAGGGAAAAAATTATTCTGCGCCCCCTATATTAAAATTTTTTTGTTTTAAACCCTCAACCCGTCTCGTTAGAGGGGAAAATTATCGAATTAAAAAAAAAAAAAATAGGCGAGACGGGTCCAACCCGTCTCGCCGAATCCGGTAACGAATCGGGCCCGATTCGTTACCCGGGATTTCAACCCGTCCCGTTTAACCCGTGACGAGACGGGTCCAACCCGTCTCGTCAGAAATTCGTTTGCCAGACGGGACGAATCAACCCGATTCGTCCCGTTGGCCACCCCAAGCAGAGCACGGCCGTTCGTTTTCTTCCTTTTTTTTCATCAGGCCTCCGCAGATTTGACGAGCCGCAGACAACGCAAGGCACGAAATGTCTCTCTCGCACGAAGGTTCGCAGCACGAACTCAAATTCTCTTTCAATTCTTTCAAGTTTAGTGTTTTTTTTGTATTGATTATCAGTATCGAAATGTGAACAGTGATTGAGACCTTTGAAATCTTGGGCTGATTTGGGTTCTTCTTCCAAGTCAGCTGACAATTACATTCTACTGTTTCAGTTCTTCTTCCAAACCTTTGAAATCTTGGGCCGAAAAAATTGTCATATTTCAGTTGCATATATGAACTTCTTGTCATGCTACTGTTGTTCAACCTCTCATTTTGGTCCTTTTGAAAACATATTTTTTGATGTTTCACGTTAGTGACACTGTTATAGGGGCGCTGATTTTTGTCCGCAGAACAATACAAGAGGCAGTGGTTAGTCTTCTACGCACCTAAAATTGATCATGGAGTACGATGCAAAGAATTTCTATTCTAAAATAGAATAAGGCACATGTTGGTCTATGCATCGAGAATGATATATGTTGGAATCTTTGTGCACATTTTTCAACTGTAATGTCACCGTGCATGTTTTTCACATTGATACATGTACATTCTACTGATACTGGAAAACTTTGCTGATTATGAGATGTTTTTGAGCTTTTCTTCTCTCTTGTTGCTGGAATTGGCTGTAGAATGTCATAGCTCCTACTATTAATTCAGAACTACCAAATTGTTTTAAGATTTGAATTTTTCTTCTTTGGACAGACTTGTAGCTGCTAAACAAACATTCTTGCATCATAGATAAAGCTCTCGCTATAAAGCTAGTGTAACCCTAAACCTGGAGATTACTGATCGAGAAGTATAAGGAAGACATAGTTTTCTGTTACTTGAGCTCTTGATGTGGTGCACATTCATGCATCACAGACTTGTACATCTATATAATAATGTTTCAATCATACTATGTTCAAAATTTTCTAGACAGCTATAATGAAGGTGAAGCATGTGTTCTCTATGTAAATCATCATGATCCATACTCAGGCATGTTTGAAAATTCCAGAAAAGGTTTTTTTTCCCCCAATCCCACAAATATAAATCCAAAACAAAGCTAAAACAATAAAGTAGGCAAACTATTTATCTCAACAACTAGTGCATCCACATGGGTGTTGGTTTAATACCAATTAATGTGCAAAATAAGACATGATGCTGCTTCTTAGTGATTAATCCGCAAACACAAATGATAACTTATAGCGAAAGACATAAAAAAAGAGCAAAACAAAAACAAAATGTTCCAGATTCCGATAATAGGAGTCGATCCTGTCACCCTCAGCTATAGCTCCAACAAATTCCAGAAAAGTTGGACAATGCCAAGAGCGGTGAAAATTTCTTCTCTCTTTGTAAGATTCGTAAGAAAGATGTTAGCTCTGAACCTCGTTGATATCAGAACATATCAGTATCAAAATATTATAAATCTCATCCACCGCTAGGACAAAAGACAAATAGTTTATGATGAACAAAGTTGTAAGCATATAAGAAAGCAATGCTACATGGATACGCTTCACAAGATGACATCTTTTTTCTAATATTCAGAACCATAAGCACATTATTGGTCCAAACTGTACATGTTTGAACTTTTCCAGTCATTCCTACAATAAGAACTAAATTAAGGATAAAACAAGCACTGACACAACTAATAAATTAATTAATTTTTTGTTTGGCGGGTTAAGTGGAGCCTTAGCTCTAAGGATATATAATTAAAATAATAAAGAATGTGAAGTTACAAGAGGGGGAGGGGGTGGAAAATGATACAGTCACAAGGAATACATCAAGTTTTGTAGAAATTGCCGGATGAACAACAAACTAATGCGGCTTTCGACATCTGTGGATCGGGAAGTGAGAGCGCAAAAAAGCCACTAAAGATGGAATCCGATCCCCAAGCACCATGAAAGATGAAGATTTTGCTTGAAAGATCCTTCGGTTTCGTTCATTCCAAACTACCCAAATGATGGCCGTGACAAAACAATTTCATTGATTAACTTCATTGTTTGGGATATTTGAAAGCCGCCAATCACCCCAAAGAGGTGCAATTAAAGATAGTCAAGAAAACAATGCAAGGCGGTTGCATTCCGACACCTAAAGTTCCTAAGTGAAGGGGCAATGGAGAAAAATATAGGGAGAGAGAAGATAAAAAAATGTATGATGGAGCATAAGGAAACATAGTGTAGAGATCGGAAGCAAAAAAGAGCGAGAACAGCGCAAGAACAGAGCTTATATAAGGCCAGCAGCAAGGCTGGTCGACCGCCCGGTCGACCGGTGTGCACAAAGTAGGGCCGATTGACTGATTGGTCGACCGGTGTGCACAAACGTGCACAAGTTAGCTCGATCGACTGCCTGGTCTACTGTAGCAGGTAACGGTCAACCGCTCGGTCGACTGACTAACATAATGAAACTCTCGGTTAGACATGGTCAACCGACCGGGTGCTTGGATCGGTCCACCGCCTGGTCGACCACAAGCGTATCTGGGCGTGGATCTGTCTCTCCTTTTAGGATTCGAATTTTGTTTCTGAATTGGAGACGAATCCAAATGGGGTTCCTAGATCCGTGGGTCTCTTTGGCTATAAATAAAGGGGCAGAGCCCTCTTAAATTATATGCAAGATATAAATTGTATTTGTTGTTGAATCAATAAAACTCTCTCCCCCTTACCCCGAGGACGTAGGCAAATTGTCGAATCTCGTTAAATATTGTGTTTGCTTTCTCTCTTATTTCTCTGTTCTTGTCGTGTGGGTACTTCTCCGCTGCATCTAATGGGTGCCTCGCTTTGTTGTCTCGCGCGTAACAAGTGGTATCAGAGCATCTCAGATTTGTCGTAGGTCGTGTGTTGATTCCAAGAGCATTGGTTACTGTTTGGTGAAGATCATGTGTTGATCTCGAAGCTGTGTTGAAACTGTTTGTGGGATCGTGTGTCCATCTCAAAGTAACATTTGCATTAGTCAAAGAATCAGATTCGGTGGAGTAGATCATTTCGAAAACTCTTCTAGGGTTTCACCTCACTGTTCTAAAAATCGGATTAATCGGCCGATTAATCCTATTCGGTGGCAGCCCGCTTAATATTACATTAATCGCTCTGATTATGCGCTTGGGCGATTAATCAGATCCAAAACGATTAATCCCCAATTAATCCCCGTTTAATGCCCGATTAATCCGATTCCCTGATTAATCCGATTAATCCCCGATTAATCATTTAGGCATTTCATATTTTTTTTATTTGAAAAACTCATCACTTTGTGTGTTGGATCGTTAAGTAGTTTATGTTGTGATGTTGATGATTTGATAATGATCTTTTATTAAATAGTAGATGAACTATTATTTATTAAATAATAGATGAATTATGATATTTTATTATTGTACATTTTGCGTAAAGTGACACTTATGTTTTGTTATTTCTGATTATTTTCAAATTAACTTATTTAGCAATCTTTTTTCATCATTCTTTAAAGCTCATTATTTTGATTGATAAATTGACTAATTTTTTATTTATCTTATTTTGCAGGTAAATTCTTTGATTTATATATATGTTGAAAAATTTAAAATCTTGGATTATTAATGCGAAGAGATATGTTCTCTTACTTCTTTTTTTTTTACTATATATTCATATTGTCATGTTCATCATATCATGGTTTATAACTTCACATATAGATATTGTCTTGTATAATATCTAGGTATTTTCAACAATTAACTGTATATATTCATATGTAGCTGTGTATAAATATAATTAAATATATTAAAATATTCAAAAATGATTAATCTCCGATTAATCCCCGATTAATCTGATTAATCATTATTCAGTATTGGACTGCACGAATAATGAAACCGATTTTTATAACACTGTTTCACCTTAAGGTAAAGATCCTATGTTTATCTAGTTTGCATAATCAAACCCCATTTTCTTTCACATTGCTTTGAGGGAACCATTGAGAAGATGGCTAGAGATAGTACATCTACGATGAAATTTATGAATCCACATTCTTTGAAGATTGATGTGGTGAAGTTCGATGGCAAGAACAACTTCAACATGTGGAGGTGTGAGATGATGGATGCACTGACGACATCAAGCCTCGAGGACATTCTACGATTGAAGAAAAAACGTGATTCTACTTCTGAAGACGATTAGGACAAGATGAACCGAACAACGTGTGATTTGATTAGGTCTTATTTGATACAAGACATAAAGTATCATGCGTTAAATGAAACATCTGCTAGGCAATTGTGGGGAGAAGAAGTATCTGACGAAGAGCATGGAGTCGTAGCTGCAATTGAAGAGAAGGCTTTATCGCTTCCAGATGAAGAGAGGACTCTCCATTAATAAACACATGAACAACTACTCAAGGTTTTTACAGATCTAGTTAATATGAATATCAAGATTGATGAAGAGGATAAGGCAGTGATTCTTTGACTTCTCTTCCGGATGAAGAGTATGAGACTTTTACTCTTACCTTAATCAATGGTAGACAAACACTTAACTCTAATGAAGTGTCAGCTTCTCTTATAAACTATGAAGTAAGGAGACAAGAAAGATTGTCTTCTCATGGGAGTACATCAGTAGAGGTGTTGGCGGTAAAAGACAGAGGTTATATAAGAAGGGCAAAGGTGATCGTAGGAGAGTGAAGTCTAGGCCAAGTTTCAGAGATCTGAAGAAGAATCAGTGCGCCTTCTGCAAAGAAGTAGGGCACTGGAAAGTTGATTGTCCAAAGGGCAAAGATAAGAATGAGTTAAAGACTGAGGCAAACCTCGTGCGGGTAGTCAGTACTCATGCCAGTACTTCACAGGCAGGTGGATTAGGCTCGAACTCATCGGTATTCTCTTTCTCTGTTACTACTCCTATCATTGGTCACTCAAGAGATGCTTAGTGGATATTAGATGCTGGAGCTACTTACCATGTGTGCCCGAACAGGGATAGGTTTTCTAACTTTAAGAAGCTAGATGGATGTTCAGTTATCATGGGTGATGATCACCATGTAACATGGAAGGTATGGGAACAGTCCAGATCAAGATGTTCGATGGGATGATACGAGAATTAAAGGAAGTGAGGTTTGTACCTCAACTTAAAAGAAATCTTATCTCTGTTGGTGCTTTGAAAACATTGGGTCTTGAGGTATCAATAAAAGATAGAATTCTTAAGATGACCAATGGCTCAATGGTGGTTCTGAAGGGCGTCCCGGAATAATCTTTACTACTTGAAGGGTAGTACTCTTACAGGACAGGTGACGACCTCTACTGATACAGATCATGACTCAATCAGGCTATGACATATGAGGCTCGGATACACAGGTGAAAAATCTTTGCAATCTCTTGCAAAGAAAGGACTATTGAAAGGTGCCAGAACTTACAAACTGGATTTCTGTGAACATTGTGTCATCAGAAAGAAGACCAATGTGAAATTCGGCATAGTGACTCACTGCACCGAAAGGATTCTGGATTATGTTCACACTGACGTTTGGAGACCTACCAAGACTGCATTTATTGGAGGTAACCACTATTTTGTGACTTTTATTGATGACTATTCTAAGCGATGTTGGGTATATACCATGAAGCACAAATGAGAAGTCTTAGAATTATTTATGGGGTGGAAGAAGAATTTGGAGAAAAGCACAGGAAAGAAGATCAAGGTCCTCTGATCAGATAACGGAGGTGAGTATAATTTTGATTTTTTCCTAAAGCTATGTCGTGATGAGGGCATAGACAAACACTTCACAGTAAGAGAAACACCGCAACAAAAAGGGGTAGCAAAAAGGATGAACAGGACTTTGCTAGAGAAAGTCCGTTGTATGTTATCCAATGCCAGATTACCAAAAAGCTTTTGGGCAGAGACTTGGCATATGCTTGCTATCTCGTCAATAGGATGCCTTCGTTTGCGACTGGAGATAAAACTCCTCTAGAGGTTTGGTCGGGGAAAGATGCTCAGGACTATGATTCGCTTAGGGTATTTGGTTGTCCGGCCTACTACCATGTTAAAGAAGATAAGTTAGAACCAAGAGCAAAGAAAGGAGTGTTCATAGGATTCAATAGAGGAATAAAAAGCTACAAGAATTGGGATCCTAAGGACAGAAAAATTATTCTCAGTAGAGATGTCACAATAGATGAGGCTTCAATGTTAAAATCTATAATCTCTCAGCAGTTGGAGATTGAAAAGACCAAAGAGGTATCACAGCAGATGGGAAAGTGATGCTACTTCACCATCTATAAAAAAGTCAGTATCTTTTGAGATCTACCTAAAGTGACACAGGGTAGTGATCAAAAGAGCCGAGCAAGATGCTGATGTTGATGAGGATCAAGGATAAGTTATGGGTGATGTCCATGAATCCGTTGCAGTTGGAAGACCCAAAAGAAATCCACGCAAACCAAGTTGGCTCACTACAGATATGATTGTGGCCTATGCACTCCCAGTCGTCGAAGAGATGATCCCGTCTACATATAAGAAAGTTGAAATCAGTTCAGAATCGAAGATGTAGAAGAATGCCATGGAAGAAGAGATGAGTTCTTTACACAAGAATGACACTTGAAAACTGACAGAGTTGCCCAAAGAAATGAAGATAATTGGCTGTAAGTGGGTATATGCAAAGAAACAGGAATCTCTCTAGGATGATACTATACGCTACAAAGTCAGGTTGGTGGCGAAAGGCTACACACAATGAGAAGGCATTGATTACAATAAGGTATTCTCCCCTATTGTAAAGCACTCGTCAATTCGAATTTTACTGGCGTTGTTAGCACAATATGAGTTGGACCTTGACCAGCTTGATGTTCCGCCTTTCTCCACGGCGATCTTGATGAGGAGATCTATATGACTCAGCCGATGGAGTTCAAAACTGCAGGCAAGAAAAATATGGTATGCAAGCTGAAGAAATCACTGTATGGATTAAAATAATCTCCTAGACAGTGGTACAAGCGTTTTGACAGCTTCATCAGAGAGAAAAGGTACACGCGCAGCCATTATGATCCATATGTGTATTATAATAAGCTACCTGAAGGAGAGTACATCTATCTACTATTATATGTAGATGGTATGCTTATCGCTTCTAAAAGCAGATCCATAATTGATAAATTGAAGAAAGACTTGTCTTTTGAGTTCGAGATGAAGGATCTTGGTGAAGCGAAGAAGATGTTAGGCATGGAGATTGAGCGAGACCGAAGGAGTGGTAAGGTGATCTTGACACAAAAGGGGTGAGACCGAAGGAGTGACAATGGTGACACGAAATCTGTAAGTACACAACTGGCTTCTCATTTTAAGTTAAAAGCAACTATGTCTCCAACTGCTATTGAAGAACGTGAGTACATGACTCGCGTGTCGTATGCCAGCACAGTTAGTAATCTGATGTATGCAATGGTGTATACAAGATCAGACTTATCACAAGCTGTCTCAATAATTAGTAGATAAATGCATGATCCTGAAAAGGGTCATTGGGAGGCAGTAAAATGAAATCTACAGTACATTAAGGGTACCATAGATGTTGGATTGGTATTCGAGAAGGATTCCACAGGTAAGCAGGAGTGTATTCGATATGTTGACTCCGATTATGCAGGATAGCTTGACAAACGTCAGTCTATAACAGGGCATATGTTTACACTGTCTCAAGCACCGGTGAGTTGGCACTCTATTTTATAGTCTACCGTTGCATTGTCTACTACAGAGGCCGAGTATATGGCCATGACGGAGGCTATAAAGGAGGCAATATGGCTTCAAGGGTTGCTCGATGACTTGGAGATTAAAGAGGATCTGTTGAAGATCAATTGTGATAGCATGAGTGCTATCTATTTGGCAAAAAACTAGGTGTATCATGCAAGAATGAAGCACATAAACGTTAGTTTCCACTTTGTTAGGGAGATTCTTGATAAAGATGATATTGAGTTACTAAAAATTCACACAAAAGAGAATTCTACAGATATGCTTACTAAGGTGATGTCAAGAGTGAAGTTTACACATTGTAAAGAGTTGCTCGATAACCTTCCAGTTGCTTGAGCTCGTTTGGATGAACTACGGATGGCTTGATCCCTTGGGCAAGATATCCAAGAAGCCACACTGGTGGAGTCACTTTTGACTCGATAGGTACTATGATGAGTTCGGCTCAGATTTGAGAAATCTTCATCGCGGTGGAGAATTGTAGGTAGAGAGAAGATAAAAACTGTATGATGGAGCATCAGGAACATAATGCAGAGATAGGAAGCCAAAAGGAGCGAAAACGGCGTGAGAACAAAGCTTATATCAGACAGCAGTAGGACCGGTCAACCGCCTGGTCGACCAGTGTACACAAAGCAGGGACGATCGACCGGTATGAACACACGTGCACAAGGTAGCTCGGTCGACCGATGTGCACAAAGCAGGGCCGGTCGACCGGTATGAACACACGTGCACAAGGTAGCTCGGTCGACCGCCCGGTCGACCGTAGTAGGTAAGTGTCGACTGACTGACATGATGAAACTCTCAGTTGGACACAGTCAACTGACCAGTTGACCAGATGTTTGGATCAGTTGACCGCCTGGTCAATCGACAGGCGTATCTGGACGCCGATCTGTCTCTCCTTTCAGGATTCAGACTTTGTTTCTGAATTGGAGACGAATACAATTGGGGTTTCCTAAATTTTTGGGTCTCTTTGGTTATAAATAAAGGGGCAGAGTGTAACGGTCTCAGATATAAGTACATCCATCAACCATTTAATTATACAAGGAAATATGCACCTAAATGATCATTCAAAATTTCTGCAGCATTTCTCTTGAAAATTCTTCACTCATATACACATAACAAGTATAATGCAAGGCCTTCAAGGCTCACCATCAACCATATCGGTGTATACATGACATAAATACATATGATCCAAATATCCCCCACACACATATAAATTAAACTTTCATCAAGTAATAGAATTTATGTAAACGTGATATCATCTCCAGATAATATATCCAACAACTAGCATGATAATTCTGAAAGACCCATTAAAATGGCTAACAACCTTTCTTCTTATGCACAAGAAAGGTAAAACACACTTCATGAGATTTCATCTCTTAGCTTTCACACCCTACAAGTGCATTACATAATTACATAGTCATCCCCTTACATATGTGCAGGTTACTTCCCAAAATAGATATGTATATAATAAAAGCAACAACGACACAAAAAGGAGAGCAAGCAACTAGTGAGGGAAAGTTAGGATGCCACTACTCCAACTCCTTTTAACCTGATTATCTTTTTGCATTATGCTGGCCCCTTACCTTTGTCCTGTCCTGAAACAATGAGGTTAAAAGAAAGGGTTGAGCATAATGGCTCAGTGATTAAACCATCATTTTAGAAAGTTAAGCAATGTCATATGCATATATGTGCATAAGTGTAAGTGTAGAATGAGTCTCATAAGTGTATTCCATGAAAAAGTCCATACCTACTTATGTTTACATGTTTCGTGTGGGTGATTTGGTTTTGTTTGCCATGAATAGCTTGCCTAATTATCTCCATACACCTGCATAACATATCTAATTATGTACATATACATATATATCTAACATATCTAATTTCTTATCTCCATTCCTTTGACTACATCCGTACAACACGATTACTAAGGATATCACATACTACATGTATACGTACAAGTAACACATTTCAGCCTTTATGATACTGGCTATACATAAATACCGAAATCACATGCTTAAATACAATAATAGTTTATATAGCTCCACCTTACCACCTACCGGCTCTCGCCGGCCCATTCCTTCAAATATAAATAAATAACTTTTTACACTATCTTCCCCCTCCCACCGCTCCCGTCGGGCCCTTCCTTCAAAATATAGATAAATAATTTTTTACACCGTCTTACCCCTCTCACCTGCTCCCGTCAGCCCCTTCCTTCAAAATATAAATAAATAACTTTAAATACAACAAATAGTAGGTCATACCATATATAGCATTCGTCATTAAGATAATAGTCACTCCCTAAAATTTTCAAATATAGTAGCAAACAAGCATAGTAGTACACATATCAATTCCACTCAAGATTAGGCATAACCTAACTACTCATATATATACATATATACATGCACACACAATACCATACAACATCATGCCATATGAACTAAGAATATGTCGCTAGCACCATCGAGCTCGATTTGTTTCTAGTGAGTTTATATTTTTACCGTTCCTTAATAATTCACTTCTTAAGAATGTGGGGCATGTATTACTTAGGGTTAATCATAAGATCATCTTATAATTTCTCAACTCTAGAACATCCTACACTACATAGCTTTGCCTATGATTGGAGTGCCCAATAACATAAAATCATATCTCTACATAACATGAATCTTAAACATAATTCTATTATTTTCTCTTCACCAAATAATTTTATTTAAAAAAAAACAACGACATCAACACATAATAGTTTATTTTATGGTTACTAAAGAATTTCGTAGACCCACTTACATACTCTACTAAATTTCAAGAAGTCTAGGTTTACTCACCTCCTTTAAGATTGGATTTTTGTTAGATTTCCCCTTATATGAGTCCAAAACAACATATTGATTAAAAGGAGAACAACTGGGTAAATTTCTTGTACTAATAACATCAATAACATTAAATAAAACACTGAAAAATCAGATTTTTATGCCATAAAAATTCTGTTGAGTTATACCTTGATCAAGAGTGGCAATGACCCCTAAAAGTTGATATTTTGAGTTGATTTCTCCACCCAAAACCTAGATCTACTTTGCAACAATCTCCCCCTTCCTCCCACTCCCTCTATCCCTTTCTAGAACGTCGTCGGCCGCGCCTGGGGAGGCTGGGTGGCTAGTCCTGGGGGCGGCTGTGTCTAACAGCCCCGCCGAAATTTTTTTCGCTTCGTTTGGAGGAGGAGAGAAGAAAGAATAAAAGAAAAGGAAAGAAAAGAAGAAGAGACGAAAAAAAGGATCTTGATTTCTAAAAGAAGAAGAAGAAGGGGGGTTTCTAGGGTTTTAGCCATGATTTCTTCTCATCTCTTTGGGGAAGAAAAGATGAGAGATTTCTCTCATCCTAAATTAGTAATCCCCCATTCACTTATATACAAGTTTGTCATTGACCAGAAATGCCCAAGTGTCCCACACCTTAATCAAGAGCATCTTGGCCCTTGATCCACCATCACCATGCATACCTACTTTCCCACTAACTAAAGTTGATTTTTTTTATATTATAGTTTGTGTTTTAAATTTTCTTTTTCTTATTTATTTAATTAGTAATGGTATAATATACCATTATCCTAAACTTTCCATTGTTCCTAAAAATACCAAAAATTAAATAAGAAAAAATAGAAGTTTATAAACATGCAACAAGCTAAAATTGTATACTCAAGATATGCAACTATGGTAATGGTACTAGTAACTAATTAATCACACCTTACCCTAAGGGTTTCATAATTATATATATATATATATATATTATATTATATATATATATATATATATATATATATATATAAAGGCACAGTTAATTAATCATAAGAAACCCATTAATTACTTATGGTTTACCGGGTGTTACAATTCTACCCCTCTGAAAGAAAGTTTCGTCCCTAAAACTCGACATACCTCAAACAAGTATGGAAAAAGAGTTCTCATCACCTCTTCAGCTTCCCATGTTACTTCTTCGACCTTTTGGCTTCTCCATAGTACCTTCACAAGAGGGATAGTCTTGTTCCTTAGCTATTTCACTTTGTGATTTAAAATTTGTACCGATTCTTCTATATAAGATAAGTCTTCATGAATCTATATTGGCGGGTAGCTGAGAATGTGGCTGGGGTCTGGTATATACTTCCTTGGTTGGGATATATGAAACACATTATGAATCCTTTCCATTTCTGGGGGCAAGGCCAGTCGGTATGCCAGTGGCCCGATCCTCTCTAATATTTCAAATGGTGCTGCATATCGAGGATTTAACTTATTGTTCTTTCCGATCTGCACTACTCCTTTCATGGGGGACACCTTCAGGAATACCATGTCTCCTATGACAAATTCTAGTGGCACGCGACGCTTGTCTGCGTATAACTTTTGTCGGTTCTGAGCTGCCACCATTCTTTTCCTTATTATCCTGATTTTCTTTGTCGTTTCTTGCACTATGTAAGGGCCCAACAATCCTCGATCCCCAACCTTTTCCCAACAAATGGGAGACCTACATCTTCTACCATACAAAGCTTCAAACGGTGGCATTTCAATAGTTGATTGGTAGCTATTATTGTATGCAAACTCTATTAAAGGTATATACTTCTCTCAGCTACCTCCAAAATCTAATACACATGCCCTCAACATGTCTTCTAATATCTGAACAGTCATCTCCGATTGTCCATCAGTTTGTGAGTGCGCCGCCGTACTTGAGTGTAATTTAGTCCCCAAAGCCTTAGATAAACTCATCCAGAATCTTGATAAAAAAGCGAGGATCTCTATCTAATACAATTGTTTCGGGTATTCCATGTATTCGAATTAGCTCTCGGAGGTAAATCTGTGCCCACTTCTCCATCAAGTAATTCATCTGAACGGTAGGAAGTGTGTAGACTTTGTGAGTCGATCCATGACTACCCAGATAGTGTCATGTCCTTGCGGCAATCATAAAAATCTTAAAATAAAATCCATAGTGATGTGACTCCACTTCCATTCAAGGGGTGATAAAGGCATCAATAATCCTGGAGGCTTCTTGTATTCAGCTTTGACTTGTTGGCATGTCAAACATCTTTGCACAAATTTGGCTGCATCCCTTTTGATTCCTCCCACCAGAAATTTGTTCGAAGATCTTGATACATCTTCGTTGCTCTAGGATGCACAGTGTAGGGAGTATTATAGGCTTCTGTCAAAATCTCTTCATTTAGTCTGGTATCCTATGGCACACATACACGATGACCAAATTTTAATACTCCTTCATCACAGGAAAAGCCTTAAATTTTTCTGCCTTGAATCTTCTCTAAGATTTTTCTTAATTCATCAACTTTTTGTTGTGCCTCCTTGATTCAGTTATATAGATCGTATTGGACACTAACTTGATTCACCCAGCTCGTTACCTCCTAAGGTCCTCTAAAGCGGAGTTCCAGTTGCATCTTTTCTAATTCTCTCAGTAACCTTAGTTGATAAGTTATTATAGCTACTAATGACCCTTCCAATTTCTGCTTAATGCATCAGAACCGACATTGGCTTTCCCCGGGTGATATTGTATAGTCAAGTCATAGTCTTTTATCAACTCCAGCGACCTTCGCTGTCACATATTTAGTCCTTCTGGTTAAATATGTATTTCAAACTTTTGTGATCCATATAGATTACACATGATACTCCATACAGGTAATGTCTCCAAATCTTTAAGGCAAAAATCACTGCAGCCAATTCTAGATCATAGGTGGTGTAATTCCTTTCATGATTCCTTAACTGCCTGGAGGCATAGGTTATAACCCTCTCGTGCTGCATTAAGACATAAGCTAACCCTTACTTGGATGCATCACTATATATTACATATCCCTCGGTCCCTGAAGGTATGGCTAGAACTGGGGCAGAAGTTAGCCTATCCTTTAATTCTTAAAAGTTCTTCTTCTGGCTTTCACCCCAATTGAACTTGACACCTTTTCTGGTTATTGTTGTAACGGTCCCAGCTTCTAATAAGCAAGATTAGCTCCACAACACATATTTATTCCCAAATCTCTTCCTTTATTCAAAATCTAGAAAATTTCGGCAGCATTTCCTCTAATATTTTACTTTTTCCACATACAAAATAGCAATTTCGGCTCCAAGGCCTACTTATGTCCATAAAGGATTTCGGCCACATGACCTACTTATCACACGGTATAAAGATCGCACTAACACCATATTTCAACCTTAAAGAAGTTTCCACAATATGCTTATACAATGTGTTCCACTACATATCCATCAAGGCATCCTTCATCAACATGATACTACCAACATGATCATGATTCTTAGATTTACAAACATCCCAAGCACCACCAAGTTCTAGTTACAACTATTACAATAAAATGGGTTACATATGATAGTAGCACCATAGTACATTTAACTACGTAATGCTGAAATAAAACATAATTATATGCACATAGTGAACAAAGATAAGGTTTTATGGAAAATATGCCATCCTGCTCATGACTACTCCATGCTACAATATGCCTTTACCTTTATCCAGACCTGAAAGGGGAAAAAGAAAGGAATGAGCTCGACGGCTCAGCGAGTAAATTACATAAACACTATAAGAATGATAACATGAATATTCTATCACAATATACCTTGCGGAGTCCGAGAGAAACCTTACATGAATATAGATACCTCCTTACCCGATTTAATAATTACAAGCCATAATTGCTAGACTTTCTTTATGATTACTAAAAGTTCCTTCTAAGTATATACACAAGTTCTTACCTTGCCCTAGCCTTTACTAATTATTGCCACTTTCAGACACTTTCCGATAATACCATATTTATATCATTTGTCAAGGCACATTCGCATGTCACCCTAATCATATGGTGCTATTTTTCCCCCGTCTTCTCCCACCTACCGGCTCCCGCCCGGCCCCTTCCTCCTAGTAAGTGCAACCAAGACTCATATATAGCATATGAAATAATAATACATATTTATGTAATGAATATACGTAATTCC
Organism: Agave tequilana; assembly: GCA_038442645.1. Taxonomy (NCBI): domain Eukaryota; kingdom Viridiplantae; phylum Streptophyta; class Magnoliopsida; order Asparagales; family Asparagaceae; genus Agave; species Agave tequilana. The sequence goes on along the minus strand of JAVJIF010008918.1, from coordinate 47,525 downwards.
TATTATCCCCGTCTTCTCCCACCTACCGGCTCCCGCCCGGCCCCTTCCTCCTTATATTTATAAAACAATTATGCACTAACGTTACTCACCGTCTTCCCCTCTCCTACCGGCTCCCGCCCGGCCCCTTCCTCCTCTGAATTGACAAACATAGGAAATCAACATACCATTACATAGTTCCTAAAATCAACACACTCATGCATAATGCATATCATTAATATACTATTGCATAAATCACACAATTAGCATGTTTTGATATAGATCACAAAATCAACATATTCACATATAAACTATATACTCCACATGCTATTTTATAAGTAATGCCATAGTATTTCATATAACTATGATTCATGCGGAACGCGTAAGTATCATGATTAGTGACTTAATGTTTCACATACTTAGGATATAACATAACCCCCATGCACATTTATATCCCCTACCCAGTTTGTTAGAAGGACTTCGGCAGAAATCACCCATCACCATGCACTTCACATATGTTAAGTTACATAGTTCTAATTGTTACTAATGCAGAACATATACTACTTATGTCACCACCCTCTAGTGAAAAGAGAACAAACATGACACCAATCCCATAAATATATCACCATCCTCTAATAGAACAAACATGACACCAATTCCATAAATATATCACCATCCTCTAGTGAAAGAGAACAAACATGACACAAATCCCATAAAAAGAAAACTAATTTACACATTACCTTACATTATTCATGAATATTTTCCCCAAATTCCTCCTAATTTTATTATGATAATTACTTAATTTAAATTCATGACTTATGTAAGCATAGTGAGTATAATAATTTACTCACCTAGAAGATGGATTCCCACTTACTCCTTATTCAAACTTTCCACTCAAACCCTAGCAAGAGACATAGGCAAATTCTTAGTCATGAAATAGATCATAACATGAGAAGAACTAGTTGAGTGTTATTTTACCTTTACCCAAATTTTAGCCTCTGGAAAAAGGGAGTATTTGGAACTAATTTCAGAATTAGGGCTTTGATTTTCCCTTGCAAAAACTACCCCCAAATCTGAATTTCTCCTCTTCTCCGGCAAACCAAGTTCCCCCCCCCCCCGCCAACCAGGCCACACGCGGCCTGGGGCGCCGCCCCCGCGCGTGCTGCGCGCGGCTGTGGTGGCGCGCGGCTGCTGCCGCCCCCTGGCTTCGGCTGGGGGGTGCAAGAGGGGGAGAGAGAGAGTGTTGTGTGGGTGGAGAGAGAGCTGTGTGGATCTAGGGTTTCAGTTGGGAGAGAAGGTTTTATTTTTACAGAGAGGAGAGAAACTCTCCCCTCAGATCTCAACGTAAGGGAAGGGTATTTTGCATAGAGGCCCCCAATAACCCAAGTCATTACAAAGACATCACCTCCACTAACTTGCCACTTGGCCAAGGCTAGGATCAAGATGATCCTAGCCTTACATCTCACCTCTCCATGCATACCTAACCCATCCACTAACTCTACATAATAAATAATTTACAAATACCTAGTATTTATTTAGGTATACACTAATTTTTGGGAATACTATTAGATATACTTAAAAAAAAAATACAATTATCTAAGATATACACCCATATACCCTAGTATCATATTTATATTGGCATAAAATACCTACATATATTTTCTATGTATTTCAATTTATGCCATATATCCAAAAATGAAAATAACTCATAAAAATAAATAAAATACTAGTTCCTTAGTTATCTTTATTACTATCGGTATTCAATTAAGAAAGAGGAATCATAAAAATTCCCTCTATAACCGATGCTTAATATGACTAGGAAATAATAAATAAAAAAAAATATAGGCTGTTACAATTGTGGTTAGGGATAATGCTAGCTTGGAAAATCCTTCCACAAATCTTCGGTAGTAACTTGCTAGTCCTAAGAAACTTCAGATTTCCTTAACATTTGTAGACTGAGGTCAATCCTTGAACGCCTCAATTTTTGCGGGATCTACAGACACTCCTTTACTGGATACTATGTTCCCGAGGAAAACTTACCTGGTCCAATCAAAATTCGCACTTCTTAAGCTTCACATATAGTTATTTTTCTCTTAATGTTTGAAGTATTGTCCTCAAGTACTCTTCACGCTCCTCCTTATTTTAGGAGTAAACTAATATGTCATCAATGAACACTATTATAAATTTATCAAGATATGGTTGAAATATCCTTTTCATCATGTTCATAAATACCGCCGGAGCATTTGTTAGTCCGAAGGGCATTACAAGGAATTCAAAATGTTCGTATCTGGTCCTAAAAGCAGTCTTAGAGATGTCACATTGTTTAATTTTTAATTGGTGATACCCCGATCTTAAATCAATCTTTGAGAACACGCTGGCACCCTGAAGTTGGTCAAACAAATCATCAATCTTAGGAAGTAGATACCGGTTTTTGATGGTGATTTGTTCAACTCTCTATAATCAATACATAACCTCATACTCCCATCCTTTTTTTTAACAAACAACACTAGGACTCCCCAGGGTGATGCACTGAGTCGAATAAATCCTTTGCCCAGCAGTTCTTGCAGTTGTTCCTTTAATTCCTTCATTTCTGCTGGAGCAATCCTATAAGGTGCTTTAGAGATAGAACATGACCCTGGGAGCAAATCAATAGAGAATTCGATCTCTCTGTCTGAGGGTAAACCTGATAACTCTTCTAGAAATATATCAGGATACTCTTTCACTACTGCTATATCTTCTATCTTTAATTCAGTTTCATTTTTATCCATCACTGTGGCTAGGAACCCTTGGCACCCTCTTCTTAACAGTTTTGTGGTCTTGAAGGTCGATATGATTTGTACCTTTTTCTCATTCTTTACCCCTTCAAATGTGAATTATGGAGTTCCTTTCCTCTTAAAGGTTACCCTCTAATGATAACAGTTTACATGTGCATGGTGGTTGGATAACCAATCCATCCCTAAAATGGCGTCATACTCCATGCTTCCCAGTCTTATTAGAACGGCCCACATTTTCAGTTCTCCTATCATAATTTCACATTTCTTATAGCACTTATTAGTGGTCATCTCCACACCTAAAGGAGTTGATATAATTAGTTGAGACTCTAAGGGTTCTGCTTTTTTATTTAATTTGGATGTAAATGCAGCAGAAACAAAAGAATGCATGGCACTAGGGTAAAATAATACTCGGGCAGTATATCCCATGATACAGGTAATACCTTCTATCACGGCATTTGATGCTCGAGTTTCCTGTTGGGTTAAGACATTCATCTTTCCTTGAGCCCTAGGTTGTTGTACTGAAGATTGGGTCATTGCAGTTCTAGTTGCATTGAACGGTCGTTTGGTAGGTTGTTGTGAAACTTGAAAAGGAGCAGCACCCATGGTTCACCTTTCAGTTTCAATCCCTAAATTCGGGTATTCATGCAGAGTTGGACATTCCTTCCTCATGTGACCAGTATTGCCACAATATGAAGCACTGTCTGCCCTGAATGCAGCTGCCTACATGATTCTTGTTACACCTAGGACACCATGGGTTTCTTGTCCAATTTGGGCGAGGAGGGGGTGTTAACTGAGGCCTATACAAAATTCCTCCTCTGTTCCCAGCACCAGCATGATATCTTGGAGCAGGTGTCCAATATAATCCCGCATTCTTATTAAATTTAAAGTTTGATCACCCAGAGCTCTGTCTCTCCTGGATGTGGGGCATGCATTACTTCTTAAGGATGTGGGGCATGCATTACTTAGGATTAGTCATAAGATCACCTTATAATTTATAAACTCTAGAACATCTTACACCACATAGCCTTACCTAAGATTGGAGCGGCTAATAACATAAAACCATATCTCCACGTAACATGAATCTTAAACATGTTTCTATTATTTCCTCTTTACCTAATAATTTTATGTAAAAAAAACAGCGACATCAACACATAATAGTTTGTTTTATGGTTACTAAAAATTTCATAGACCCACTTACATACTCTACTAAATTTCAAGAAGTCTAGGTTTTACTCACCTCCTTCAAGGTTGGATTTTTGTTGGATTTCCTCTTATATGAGTCCCAAACAACACCTTGATTAAAAGGAAAACAAGTGGGTAAATTTCTTGTGCTAATAACATCAATAATATTAAACAAAATACTAAAAAAAATTAGATTTTTATGTCATAAAAATTCTGTCAGGTTATACCACGATCAAGAGTGGCAATGACCCCTAAAAGTTGAGATTTTGAGTTAATTTCTCCACCCAAAATCTAGATCTACTTTGCAACAACCATCTCCTTCCTCCCACTTCCTCTCTCCCTCTCTAGAATGTCGCCGGCCGCGCCTAGGAAGGCTGGGCGCGGCTGGTCCTGGGGGCAGCCGTGCCTAGCAGCCCCCCCGAATTTTTTTTTCTCGCTTCGTTTGGAGGAGGGAAGAAGAAAGGATGGGAGGAAAAGGAAAGAAAAGAAGAAGAGAGGAAAAGAGGGATCTTGATTACTAAAGGAAGAAGAAGGGGTGGGTTTCTAGGATTTTAGCCATGGCTTCTTCTCATCTTTTTGGGGAAGAAGATATAAGAGATTTCTCTCATTCCAAATTAGTAATCCCCCTTTCACTTATTTACAAGTTTGTCATTGATCAGAAATGCCCAAATGTCCCACACCTTGATCAATAGCATCTTGGCCCTTGATCCACCATCACCATGCACACCTACTTTTCCACTAACTAAAGTTGATTTTTTTTTAATATTATAGTTTGTGTTTTAAATATTCTTTTTCTTCTTTATTTAATTGGTAATGGTATAATATACCATTAGCCTAAACTTTTCATTATTCCTAAGAATACCAAAAATTAAATAAGAAAAAATAGAAGTTTATAAACATGCAACAAGCTAAAATTGTATACTCAAGGTATGCAATTATGATAATGGTACTAGTGACTAATTAATCACACCTTACCTTAAGGGTTTCATATTTCTATACATATATATGAATATATAAAGGCACAGTTAATTAATCATATGAAACCCATTAATTTCTTATGGGTTACCGGGTGTTACAAAGAGCCCACTTGAATTATATGCAAAGTACAAATTGTATTGGTTGTTGAATCAATAAAACTCTCTCTCCCTTACCCAGAGGACGTAGGCAAGTTGCCCAAAAAAATTATATCTCGATAGTGCATTTGATCTTCGGTGTGAAGACAGTTGAGCTTGCGAGGAGACTCTTTGATCGAGGGAAAATTGTTGGGATTTGGGTCGAACAAATAATCCCACATCGGCGATGGCTTTGGATATATAAGGATTTGGGCAACTCCACCTAGAAAGTTAGTCTTTTGGGATGGTGCCCCAAGTCCTTTAATTGGTATCAGAGCCATATCCTGAACTTAGTTGTGTATGTGGATAATGTTCGACGATGTAAGATCCCCCAATGGAGCAAAGGCGCAAGGGGCCTGATCACCCCAATGGCCAAAAAGGTGCAGTGTGCCCTTGTAAAGCTAGTTGGGCTCTCGAGAATTTGAAAATAGTGTGCATGACACTACTAGGAAGCTCTGATACTATGCAAAGAAAAAAATTGTATCTCGATAGAGCATTTGATCTTCCGGTATGAAGATAGTTGAGCTTACAGGGAGACTCTTTATTCGAGGAGGATTGTTGGAATTTGGGTCAAACAAATAGTCCCACATCGGCTAGACGTTGGGGTTGGTCTTTGATATATAAGGATTGGGCAACTCCACCTACAAGTCTAGTCTATTGGGATAGTTCCCCAAGTCGTTCATAATGTTCCTCCAATCTTTCTTTTCCAAGCTTATTTCACATATCTGGTCTGGTGATACTTAATCATGAGATCCTAGATGTCCAATAAGTTGCCAATTAAGGCAGCACAGATAGCAAAACCTTGATGTGCCTACATTGACTACAACCATGAATGGTGGCATTGCACTACAAGTGACTCAAAAAGTCTGTTAGTCATATTGTGTTTTAGCTTGATAATGATCGCTCATAAAGCTACTTATGCACTAACAATTCTTATTTGAGTTTTTGTTTTCTGATTTGGTCAATCACTTGAATGAAGGTTGGATGGATCATAGTTCTTATTGAAAAATTATAATGGGGCGGTGAAAATTTTCTAGCTCAAACTAATCAATTTATCAAGTCAAATCAATTGGAGGTAGAGTGATGGGCCAAAAATTGTATATCTACTTAAGGTTACTGTGTGAGGTAAGAACTAAGATAAGAATTTAATTTGGCACTAAATTGTATATTCATTCTTGTGCATATATATTTTGATTTGAATTCAAGTATGTTTTTCCTCGAGTTTTGTTAAAATGCCCAAAGGCTTGTAAACTGAACTAAAAAAAATTAATTTGGGCCTATTTACTTTGATTTTATACCTATTAGAATTTATACAAATTATTTCATATTTTTCAAAGGCATTTAAATCATATTTTATGAGTTTTGGGGTTTTCGGATCGATCGCTAGATTATGCAGGTCGAACCATGGTAAAATTGAAATACATGACAGTTGAAGCAATGACAACTGATCGACCACTCAATCTTTGAGACTGACCTGAAGCAGCCAGAATGGCCTGAGATCTACCAGATCGACCACCGCTTTGTTCGTTGCTTCATTTGCCAAAGCTCAGTGCTCTCGGGTTGGGCTCAAATCGATCACCAGAGTGTTCGCCGCTTCATCTGTTAAAGTTCAGTGCTCTCAAGTTAGAGTCGGATCGACTGCAAGAACGTTTACCTCTTCGTCTGTTGATGCCAGAGTTGTAACCCGACTCTCTGTTGGGCTCGGATTGACCGTCCGGTCGACCGCCCAAGTGCAGAAATCTAGATTTGGATTTTTCTGCAATCGACTAATGGGTTGATATGGTTTTCGAAAATTTAAAAAAGTGAGGGACTTTTGAAAATAATTATCAATTTTTTAATTGGTAAAAATCCAAGTAAAACCAATAGTAAAGAATCTTTTGATCGTTGTAATTTTCCCTTCGCAGACGGATCGACCGCTGCAAGTCACATTTGAACTTGGGTTTTGCTTGGGTGACAATGAATCGATCGAAACACATTGGCGACTGGCTATACACATATTCGAATTGTGAGAAAATTTAAACTTTAATTTTGTGCTGAACTTGTTTTCACTTAAACTTATCTTCTCCTATCTATCAATACTAGTTTGCTCTACTCTCTTTTTAAGAATTTCCACTATTAACTTTCACATTCAAAAAGATATTGAGCAAATACTTTTAAGACTTATTTTTCTTATTTTATTTAAAAATTAAAATAGTGATACTCTTGTGCTTTCAAACTTCTTGATTGAGAAATTATTTTATTCTTTCTCTACTTCTTTCTCAGTGATCTTAAAAGTTCTCAAAGATTCTAGATCTAAATCTTTCATCTTTTTCATTCATTCATTTAAATATATAGTGCCAAGTTAACTTGCTAGTAAAGCCTCAAAGTTATAATCTTTCTTTGTTATTTGATGAACATTCTAGATCAATGTCGCCACCAAAATTTAATTCTAGATCAATGTCGCCACCAAAATTTAATTCTTCCTCCTCTGAATCAAGATCTCTCTCACACTTCTTTCTCTTTCTTTTCACCTTACTTTTTTTCTCAACCTTCTCACATCTTCAAGATCACTTCTTGCAATGATAGTTCAATTGGTGGCAGTTCTTTTTGCCCTAGGAATTGTTTTGGAAGAACCTCATTTATCTTTTCATATGTTATCGTTGTCATTGTCATCGTCACCTTTCTTGTTTATGGGTAGCTTCGCTCTTACCATGGTGCAAGAGAGGATGGAGAACTACTTAAGTACAAATGTCTCATCAAAGAGAGAGATACAAGTCTAAGTTGCTATATTGGTCTCAAGGTAAAAAAAAATTCAGAGATTATTTCAAAGTCCATTTTAGGAGGCATGTGGAATTTGATTCTCTTCAAGCATATGATATTGGTGACACATTTGCTAGCCTAGGACTTTTTGTGTTCTTAAAAAAAACTCTTTTGGTATCCCGATCTTGTGAGAAAGTTCTACACAAATATGCAATGATGGGGAAGAAAAATCTGAAAATTATTGTCTAAATAATGATACTAAGTTTGTTTTAACCCTAAGTTTGATTGAGAAAATTTATTATCTTACAGATAGTGGGGTGAAATTCTTCGAAAGTTCCTTTGATGTACTTGGTTTCCATGTAGATGAGGTAAGAAAACTCTTGCTTGGTAAAAGAAGTGACCTATTGGTTAATATGAAAACAAAGTTAAATGTTTCTTTTTTGACACCCTAATGTAGAATTATAACTAAGATCATCATGCACAATGTTTTGCCTCAAGGAGGACACTTTGATGAGATAAAGAGTGATGTCCTTCTTCTCTTATATGTTGTCAAGAAGAATATCAAGGTGAATCTTGCACGCATTTGTGCGAAACTTGATGGGAGGAAGAGTAACATTGGTTATAGAATGGTGATGACAAAAGTGTTCAGGAATGTAAAAATTGACTTGAAGTCCAAGGTGCCGGCTAAGTACAATGGAGGCTTCAACAAAAGCACTTTGAAAACGATGAAGCTTCCATTAGTTTCTCCTAGTGATGAGTTTGTTGTTATGCGAGAGACTATTGGGGAACAACTCAAGAGAAAAGAAGATGAGCATCTCAATTCAGTGATAGTATAGAAGAAGAGGAGGATTGATATAGTAGTGAAGAAGATATCTGGAGAAGAGTTGAAGAGAGAAGAAGACAATAAGAAAAGATAAAAATGTGAAAGAGAAAAAGTGTGGAAGAGAGACTAGTTGAGCTGAAGACTGGCCAGGAGGAGCTCATGGCTAATGTCACTTTATTATTAGAGCACAAGAATAGAATGAAAGTAGTTACTGACTGGTTCAAGACCCTATTTAGTGTATTGGCTATGTAGGGTTTTGGTTTTGGATCTATAAGAGGTGTTCACCAGTCATGGCAGCATGAGCATGAGCAGCCTGATAAGGCAGATGAGTATAGAGATGGTGATGGATGAGCTATTGAGGACCCTCACATGACACTGGAGGAATCGAACACTGCTACTGGTGGTGTTTGTGTAGTGACATCCCCTGCTTTTTCTTTGATTCAGTTGGTGAGTCTCTTATACTATGGTCCCTACTTCCTGACATTTGTCCATACTAGATCCTACCTCATTTTACATATGTATCTCTTTTTATTGTTGAAATTCAACTTCTTCATCAGACACACAAGTTCCCCAAGCCTCCAATGCTTAAGACTAGGATGTGGCCAAGGCAGACCTATGACTGTTTTCTTTTTGTGTTTTTAAAACTTATTTTGATTTGATGATGGTCTGTAATCTTAAAACAATCATGTCTTTTTTGATCCATAGTAGTTTTGATACTATTGTAGTGGCTTGCATATTTTATTATTTACACTTGTAATGGATAATAATAGTTTATTTAGAAGCACTTATGCTTTGCATTTTGATACATGCATGTGATGGATTTTGTATTGGTTTGTCTTTCTTATCATTTTTTTATGTATCCCATCTCCTCTTGATGATGCCACAGAGGAAGAGAGCTTGAGTATTTTTTGAGTTTTTTGGTGATATTTGGTGATACATTAAACATGATGTGGTTATCTATCTAACATGTGCATATTTCTTGAGATATGAGATATACTTGAACTTCTTGATTGTTATATAATATATGTCTTCTGTGTACTCATTCAAGTTATGTATATGCTACTTTTGATAATCTTTGTATACATATATGTGATCCATGAGTTTGTGCATGAGTGTGCATGCTTGTGCATGTTTTTGCGCAAAGTAGACTTTTTCAAAGTTCATATATGTTATATATATTGGAATCGATTTTTTAGCAAGCTTATGCATGTTACGTGTCGTATATGATATATTTTGACATATTTGTGTCACGCACATATTCATTGATATCTCTTTATGATATAGATTTTTCAGCTTTACTTGTGATATATCTATTGTGCATAATGTATGAGTGCATATATGCAGAGGAAGCTCTAATACTGCTCTCTTTATCTATGTGTGGTGCTTATATGTATGGGGTGTTTGAGATTGACACTCAGTTGTAATTTTGTATCTCTTAATAAGTTGTCATTATCAAAAGAGAGATTGTTAACCCTATTGTGTTTTACTTTGATAATTATCACTCATTAAGCTACTTATGCACTAACATTTACTATTATAATTTCTTCTATTTTGATTAGGTTACAATACTTGGATGGAGATTAGATGGATCAAAGCTCATATTGCAAAAGCATAATGGAGGTGACAGTAAATTTCAATTTTAAACTACTTAATTTATCAAGTCAAATCAATTAAAGTTAGAGTGTTGAGAACAAAGATTGTTATATCTACTAAGATTACAATGTGAGGTAAGAAGAACTAAGATAAGAATTTAATTTGACACCTGTATGATTATACTTATGCATGCATATTTTGATTTGAATTCAAGCACGATTTCACTCAAGTTTTAGTAAAATGCACATAAGATTTTAAACTGAACCTAAATATTAATATAGGTCTATTTACTTAGATTTTATGCCTATTAGAATTTATATAAATCATTTCATAGTTTTTCAAAGGCATCTAAATCATATTTTGAGAGTTTGGGTTTTTTTTGGATCGATCGACAACATATGCAAGTCAAGCCAATGGTTTATTGAAATACATGACAATAGAGGCAGTGACAACAAATCGGTCACTCATTCTTTGTGATTGACCCGAAGATGCCAGAGTGGTTTGAGATCCACATGGAATGACTGCCACTTCATCCGTCGCTTCGCCCGTCAGAGCTCAGTGCTCTCAGTTTGGACTCGGATCGACCGCCAGAGTGTCCGCTACATCGTCCGCTGATGCCAAAGTTATACTCCAACTCTTTGTTGGACGCAGATCGATCGCTTGGTCGACCACCAAGTGGAGAAATTTAGTTTTGAATTTTGTTGTGATAGACTACTGGGTTGGTCTGGTTTTCAAAAAATATGAAAAAATGAGGAAACTTTTGAAAATAGTTTCAAGTTTTTATTTGGTAAAAATCCAAGTCAAACAAATGATAAAGAATCTTTTGACCTTTGCATTTTTTCTCTTTGCAAACGGATTGACCGCTGGGTCTACCGTTGCAAGTCACATTTGAACTTGGGTTTTGCTTGGTGAGATAATGGATCGACCGGTGTGACAATGGATCGACCGGAGCACATTAGCAGTTGATCGGTTGTCATGTCCAGCTTGGCGTTTAGTTCAAGTCAATTTATATGATGTGTCTCTCCTAAATCCTATTGTGTTTTTGTTTTGGGGAATTGTTCCATGGTCGATTCTGTAACAGATAAACGGGAATTGCTAGTTATATCTCATTAAAAAAGACTTTTTTGTGAAATTAGCCATCCCATTTCTTTTAGAGAGAGATTCTATTCAATCAAGCAAATGTGACATGAGATGCCTATCTACTGCATTTATGCTTCAAGGGCCATCATGACATAACCATTAAGATGAACAGGGACCTAAAAGATCGAATGGAATGAAACAATATAAAGACAAGTAAATCCCTAACGAGTCCCAAAGTATTTTTTTTTTTAGGGGGATTCATCATTTACTTCTAGAGTGGTATCTTACTGATGGCTGGGGACCCCCAGAAGGTAGCCTTTTTCGCCTGCCACCTAAGCTTCACAAGAAAGGCCCAAACTAAATCCCAAAGAATAGTGAAGCTTCATAGGGTCTTTCTGTTCAGGTGCACGTAGTCCGCATTTTCACACATGTCTATTTCACCGATCTCTCTCTGAGATAGGGCCCACATTACTATGCCAAACAGAGGATGCAATCGGACTTGAGCCTGGGACATCCTACAAGCCACTCCCACTTTTTTACCAGTGAGTCAGGCCTCACTATTACCCTGTTTTGTATTTTGGGAGGTCTATGTTATACTACGTCAGTAGACCTAAGTATGAACAGGACTATGGATAGTTTTGAAAAAAAATCTGTAACACAGCTATGTATATACCTATAGCTGCGTTTGTGACAACGGTTAGGTAATTAGAGTTTTGACATTGAGAGATGAATAGTTGAAGATGAATTAGATTGGTATTAGTTGTTTGGTTATAACTAGAATTAGCAAGAGCTAGGAATTGAGATGGAGAGAAAGGACGAGATAAAATAATTTTAAGTTTTAGTGGAATTAGTAATTATATAGTTACATGATTTTGAATTGGTTCCAAAGGTGGTTTGGGGGGAACTTCAAACCCATCATTAGCCTCCAACTTTTAGGATTGTGACTAGAATACATCTTTAAGGTATACAAAACTTCAGAGATCAAAGAACAGACGTGCATAAAGAGTTGTGCACATTATCAGTCAACTAATATTGGGTATAGTCAACTAATCATATGGATTAGTCGACTTATACATTGTATAGTCGACTAGGTTGACAAATAGAGAGCTGGAGTTTTTGAATTTTGTTAGAGTAGTCGACTAGTATTTGTGCCTAGTTAACTAATACGTAGTATTAGTCGACTAATACCCTGGCCTAGTCGACTAATGATGGGTTTGATAGTTTTCTTTTTTGAATTTGTTTGCAGTTCAAGTTAGATTTAGGTTTTCTTTATTCTGAGATGGTAACCGTTCGTATTGATAGACTTTGTTTAGAATTAAGAGAGCTCTATGGTTTATAAATAACCCCTTGGGGGTAACCTTCAATAAAATCTAATTAATTTGTAATTCCTAAAGGATATAATTCATCTAGATGAGAGATACGTGTGATAAGTTTTAGCCACAAGAGTTCACCGTTCTTGGAGGCCATCAAAGGGCTTGTAAGCTTCTTAACGAGAAGTGTAAGTATTTATTATTGTATTCCCCCGATGTTTATAAAGTTTCTCTCCTTTCTCCTGTGAATGTACAGATAATTTGTCTGATCGGTGGAGCCATGTTATATGGTGTGTTGGCTTTCTATACTTCAAAATATCTTCTTTCTTCTCTTTTTCTCATTACTCGTCGATCCTGTATTGATTCCAATGCACCGCACCAACGATCGATCGTGAGGCACAACAATTGGTATCATAACATACAAACTATTTTCAACATTTGGTATCAGACGACGGTCAATATGAAGATGTCTGCGATTAAGTTCAATATTCAGTATTTTGATGGTGTCATCAATTTTAACAGGTGACAGATTAGGACGAACGCCATCTTGATACAGAGTGAGTTGAAAAAGCACTAATCGGGGGGGGAGAAAAAGCCTCAATACATGAAGGAAAAACTTGGTAGAAGTTGAATGAGAAAGCCTTAACGGCTATTCAACTTTGCTTGGCAGATGAAGTGTTGAATGGATTTTCTTTGAAGAAACATCATCCTCGTTGTAGGAGCGGCCTCAGAATCACTATCTTACGAAGTCGTTGGATCGGTTGATTCTAAATCAACATCTTATTCTTCCCTGCATGCATGAAGGTACACCTATCAAGTCTCACATTACAGAATTTTTTTCTATTATCAATGATTTAGATACAATAGAGATTAAGATAGAAGATGAGAATCAAACACTCTAATTACTGTGTTCTTTAACTTCTTCATATAAGAGCTTTAGGGAAGCAATCATTTATGGAGGCAAATCAACTATCAGGATCAATGAGCTCAAGGAGCATCTGCTCAATAAAGATAAAATTGACAATCAGTTGATAGATGAGTCTCATCGTGATGACTCCGAGCAAATTCAATTTTCAAAAGAGGAGTAATAATGAAAGTTTCATGGATACTCTAAAACACAAGAATTTGGTGTGCAATTGGTGTCACAAGAAGGGGCACATTAGAGCTGATTGTTGGATTTGAAAAAAAAAAACAATTAGATACTAGTGTCACTAAACTGCATGAAGGAGATGAATAAAAGTGTGACGTCCTATCTATTACAGAGAGATCAATCTGTAACAAAAATAGATGGATAATTGATTCTGGATATTCACTGCACATCAGTTTTCAATAGGAAGATGTTCTCCTCATATACTTTCAAAAGAAAAAGCCTTCATGGGGAATTCTATTACGAGCAAGGGACTGGCGAAAGAACAATCTAGTTTCAGTGTCATGGTGAATGCATCATTACCCTTCAAGGCGTTAGTCATGTTTCAAATTAAGGTACAATGTCATCTCTTTTGAAATCCTACATGGAGAAGGATTCAGTTTTAGTTGTAAAGGTGATCTTATGAAAGTTTTCAAAGATGCCCATAGGAAGTTTTAGGGTGAATATGTCAGCGATGTTTACATGTTGTGAAATTTAGAGGTTACGGTTGGTGGATTACAGTTATCCTCGGTTTCAAAAATGAAGGTTGTGAAACAATCAGAGACTACGATGATTTTGAACTCTGATGTTCAGTTGTACCCTAAAGAGAGATTGAGACGCGCAACAAGAAAGTCCAGATTGTTACTCTTATGGTGAAGCAAATTCTCATAAATCATGTGTGGATCAATGAGATCGATGGGGGATGAAGTTCAGGTTAGACCTGCACTTATTCGACATAATCAGGTTGTGAACTCATAAGGGGGTTATGGAAAAGAAGGATTGAGATGAAGATGAAGTCAAGACTTGTTCAATTGTGTATGGATGCGAGCACATGGAGCATAGTGGCTATTCTCAGACTTGGACGTATTCGAGTCAAGGGGGATATTATTAGGATTGTGACTGGAATACGTCGTGAAGGTAGACAAAACTTCATAAGATCGAAGAACGGATGTGCACAAGAAGATGTGCACATTATCAGTCGACTAATAGTGAGTATAGTCGACTAATCATATGGATTAGTCGACTAATACATTGTATAGTTCACTAGGTTGGCTAGCAAGGGGTTAAGGTTATTGAATTTTGTAAGAGTATTCCACTATTATTTGGGCCAAGTCGAATAATGACGGGTGTGATAGTTTTTTTTCTTTCTAGATCTATTTTAGTTCGAGTTGTATTCGAGTTTTCTTTATTCTGAGGCAGTGATCAACAGTATTGATGGAGTTCGTTTAAGACTAAGATAGTTATGGTATATAAATAATCCCTTTGGGATAGCCTTCAATAGAATCTAATGAATTTGTAATTTCTAAATTGTGTAATTCATCTAGATGAGAGATTCGTGTGAGAATTTTTAGCCACAATCGTTCGCTGTTCTTGACGGTCATCAAGAGACTTGTAAGCTTCTTAGCGAGAGGTGTAAGTATTTCTAATTGTATTCTCCCAAAATTTAATAAAGTTTCATCTGCCTTCGCCTGTGGATGTACACATGATCTCTCCGATCGGTGAAACCTCGTTATATTGTGTGTTGGCTTTTTATACTTTAAAATATTTTCTTCCTTCTCTTTCTTCTCGTTACTCGTCAATATTGTGTTGATTCTGCTGTGCCACCTCAGCGACTGGTCGTTGGGGTACAACAATTAGTATCAGAGTGTACAGATTGTTTCCAACACGAACTCTAGCCAATGTTAGCCTCTTTGGCAAGAGTAAGCATAATTATTGAGCTAACTCTTGTTACCAAACATGCAACTTCTAAAAGTAGTGAGAGAGGTAATAGTATATATGGAGTCTGTAGAATTAGAAAGCCATGACACGCAATTTGTGCTCTTTTTGTTCAGAGAAGTTCATTTATCTAAAAGGTCAGCTCCAAAATTCTCTTATGTGAAATTTGCACCCCTTAATTTAGAAAAGAAGATATACTTTCGTTTTTTATTTGCTTCTAGTCTCTCCATATCCTCTTTGTTGGAAAGAGAGAGTTATTGTCGAGAAAGTGACAAGGATCGTCGAGGAGTCGTCGAGTGATCGCCGAGGAAGTCAACGACAAAAGGACGAAGAAGAAGAAGCAGCAGAAAGTAGCTAACAGCAGCAGGAGCAGAGGTTCGGTCGTCGACCGCCCGCACAAACAGGAGCTCGGTCGACCGGCGTGGTCGACCGATGTGCACAACGTGCACAAGAAAAGAGCTCGGTTGACCGCCCGATCGACCGATTGAAAGTACCCAACTCTCTGTTGGGCACCCGATCGACCGACTGGTCAACTGGGGAAGGGGTCGGTCGACCGCCCGGTCGACCGACAGTCGGGTGCGGGTAATTTCTGCTGATTCGGAAATCTGTGTATTTAAGGGCTGTTGTTGGTTTCTAGGGTTTGTATCCTTGAGAAGGAAGTAGCTCTCTTGAGATCTAGAGGTGCTGCAACCATTGTAATCTTCTTCCAAAGCAATTAAATCTCTCTCTGATTGCCCGAGGACGTAGGCGTTGAGGTCGAACCTCGTTAAAATTGTTTGTTTGCGCGTGTGCTTTCTTTGGTATTTGATTTGTGCTGTTTGGGATTGTTCTTTGTGCTTAGGAGATTCAGGGGATTCTCATCAGGTTGTTGTCGTAGGCACAACAAGTGGTATCAGAGCTTCCAGGTTTCGCTTGGGATTTCTGGAGATTCGGAGGGGCTCGAGATCTGATTCGGTGGAGATTGTGTGTCGATCTCAGATCAGAGGTATTGTGTTCGTGGGATCGTGTGTCGATCTCAGGAGAACGCAAGGAGGGCTCGTGGAATCAGTGGTGGAGTAGATCCGGTGAGAAACTCAATCTAGGGGTTCAAAGGAAAGGTAAAAATCAAATTTTTATTGAAGTAGTGTGTGATTTTCCAGTTGATTGATTTTTCGCATAGATAGAGGATCAAATAATCTAGATGGTAGAAGAAATTGCTTCGGTTAAGACCATGAATCCTCATCCGAGGATTGACGTGGTGAAGTTTAATGGTTCAAATAATTTCGGGATGTGGAGATGTGAGGTTATGGATGCCCTGAATGCATCGAACCTCGAAGATACACTCCTATTGGAAAAGAAGAGAGCAAGACCACTGATGAAGAGTGGGCAAAGATGAACAGGTCGGCGTGTGGGTTGATACGTTCATGTTTGTCGCAATACATAAAATATCTTGCACAACATGAGACATCGGCGAAGTATCTATGGGAAACCCTTGAGAAGAAATACTTGACAAAGAGTGTTGAGTCAAGGTTCAGCTTAAGAGTAAGCTGTACAGATTTCAGATGAAGAAGGGGAGCACAGTGAATGAGCACATCAACTGATACACCAAGCTTCTTACAGACTGGTGAATGTAGATGCCATTGTAGAAGAGGAGGACAAGGCGATCATCTTCCTGAACTCACTCCCGGAGGAGGAGTATGAGACATTCACACTAACCTTTATCAATGGTAGGCAGACGTTGGACTACCATGAGGTGTCGTCTGCACTGATAAGTTATGAGACGAGGAAGAAGGAGAGACATCCTTC
Organism: Agave tequilana; assembly: GCA_038442645.1. Classification (NCBI taxonomy): domain Eukaryota; kingdom Viridiplantae; phylum Streptophyta; class Magnoliopsida; order Asparagales; family Asparagaceae; genus Agave; species Agave tequilana. Next base: position 30,309 of record JAVJIF010008918.1, on the reverse strand, counting down.
TCAGTCAAGCTCATCGGCGGAGGCATTGGAAGTAAGAGGCAGGGGTTCATTGAGGAAGGGCAAGGAGGTGAGAGGAAGATCAAAGTCCAGGCCGGGTTTCAGGGATCTCAAAAGGAATTAGTGTGCCTTCTGTAGAGAGACAGGGCACTGAAAAGTGGACTGTCCAAAGTTTAAGTGAAAGAAGAAGGAGCCGAAGGCTGAAGCAAATCTATCAAAGGTGACGAATACTCAAAGGAGTAGTTCACAGGCAGATGGATCAGATTCGGACTCGTCAGGTTTCTCGTTTTCAGTCAGTTCTCCCATCATTGGTAACTCATGGAAAGATGAGTGGATTTTGGATACAGGTACAACATACCATGCATGCCCTAATCGGGGCTGGTTTCCAACTTTGAGAAGCTGGAGGAGTGTTCGGTCGTTATGGGCGACGATCACCCATGTAGCGTGGAGGGTGTAGGTACAATCCGAATCAGGATGTTTGATGGGATGGTAAGGGAGCTAAAGGGAGTGAGGTATGTACCTCAGTTGAAGAGAAATCTAATCTCCGTGGGAACTTTGGAAGCATCGGGCATGGTGATATCTGTTCGAGATGGCGATCTCAGGATGATCAAGGGCTCGATGGTGGTGATGAAGGGCGTCCGCCGAGGAAATCTCTACTACTTAAAGAGTAGTACGATTACAGATCAGGTGGAGACTTCGAGTTCCTCAGATGATGGTGGCCCGGAGGTCTGGCAGGGAAAGGTCGGACAGGAAGAAAAAAAGTCTTTGCGAGCTCCTGCAAAGATGGAATCGTTGGAAGGTGCTGCTACCTGCAAGTTGAAAGGTGAACACAGCGTTTTGGATAAGAAGAAGGTGAGATTCAGCAACAGTACTCACTGCAATGAAAGTCTTCTTGATTGTGTTCACATGAGCGTATGGGGACCTGCTAAGACGGCATCGCTTGGAGGTCACAGGTACTTTGTCTCTTTTGTTGATGGTTCATCTAGGCAGGTTTGGATATATCCCATGAGACAAAGGGATGAAGCCCTATATGTGTTGATGAAGTGGAGAGGAAAAATGGAGAGGCAGATTGTTAGGAAGATAAAGGAGCTTCATATTGGTAATATTGGAAAGGACATATACCAGTTCCTACGATTTGGCCAGAACACAGGTATTGCTACTCACTTCACAACTGGTACAGATGGGTTGGCTAAAGATGTAGTCCGTTCCTTGCTGGAGGAGGTTCGGCGGTTATTGTCTAATGCAGGATTAGATAGGTCATTTTGGGCTGAGGCGACTGAGTATGCTAGCCGTCTCATGAACAGATCGACTCGGTAGGAGGTAAAGCTCCATTGAAAATTTGGTCTGGGAAAGCTGCTCAAGACAATGGTGTGCTGCGGGAGTTTAGAAGTTCGACCTACTTCAGTGCCAAGAATGGCAAGGCGAATCTGCGAGCAAAGAGGTTTGTCTATTTGGGCGTCAAGAGAAACAGCTACAGGTTGTGAGACCCCGAAGACAAGAAGATCGTGATGAGCAGGTATGTCACTTTTGGAGAGACTTCAGCGTTGAAGTCCACTGTCTCTCAGTAGGTGGAGAGGACGAAGACCAAGGTTGGATCGCAGCGGGTGGAGGTTGATGCTACTCCATCATCTCTAGTTGGTTTAGCATTGGAGGAGACTTCACCGGATGTGACACCGGGTGGAGATCATGAAGCCAGGGTTGATGTTGAACAGGTTGAAGATATTGCTGAGAATGTCGAGTTGTTTGCAGCCATTGGAGCCAAGGTGAAACCACGCTTGTGGGGAAAGAAGCATGAATCTCAAGCTTGTGATCGCGACAAGCTGAAGTTGAAAGCCGTTGTTCTCCATGATGGTCGTGAGGAGGTTCATATGACTCAGTCTGATAGGTTCACTGCTGCAAATACGGTACCAGTGCTTGAGCTTGATGAAACTCATTTAAATGAACTACGGTTGGCTTGATCCTTTTGGGTAAAGGTCCGTAGGCAGCCGTAAAGGCGCAGCCATTTGGTGATGCAACTCTTATGAAGCTATTTGGGTTCTCGAGAAACTGTGTGGATCTTCACGTAGAGGTGAAGAGTTGTGGCCGATGGAACTCCATGTAGAGGTGGAGAGGTTTCACGTAGAGGTGAAGTGTTGTGGCCAGTTGGACTTCATGTGGTGGTGAGGTGTTGTGATCTCGAGGAACAGGTTTATCTTCCGGTGAGAAGATGTTGAGCTTGCATAAGGAGGGGTGTGCATCCAGTTGAAGCCGATGATGTTTGGTGTGCACTACGCAGACTTGGTTGGACAGTCAGTGGAAGACAGGAAGACTAGATAGAGCTGGTCAGTTAGAGAGTCAGTGTTGGCTCGTGAGGAAGTCTTCGTGAGGTCGTGAAGTTGTGGAGTAGAAACCACAGTTTGGTGATCGGCATGTATGAAAATTCTCCTAAGGTGAAGTGCAGGGAAGGCATGTGCGATGTTTTTCCATGGATAGCTAAGCTAAAGATTTCAAGCCGAGATCGTGTGTCGATTTCGTCGGTGCGCGCAAGCCGAGATCGTGTGTCAATTTCGCCGAGATCGTGTGTCGATTTCGCCAGGTGATAGACTGGGGTTCGTTGGAGATCAGCTCAGATTTTAGGAAAAATCTTCGCCGAGGTGGAGAATTGTTGGAAAGAGAGAGTTATTGTCGAGGAAGTTGATAAGGATCGTCGAGGAGTCGTCGAGTGATCGCCGAGGAAGTCGACGACAAAAGGACGAAGAAGAAGTAGCAGCAGAAAGCAGCTAACAGCAGTAGGAGCAGAGGTTCGGTCGACGCCCGGTCGACCGCCCGCACAAACAGGAGCTCGGTCGACCAGCGCGGTCGACTGATGTGCATAATGTGCACAAGAAAAGAGCTCGGTCGACCGCCCGGTCGACCGACTGAAAGTACCCAACTCTCTGGGCACCCGGTCGACCGACGGTCGACCGGTGGAAGGGTCGGTCGACCGCCCGGTCGATCGACAGTCGGGTCCGGGTAATTTTCTGCTGATTCGGAAATCTGTGTATTTAAGGGCTGTTGTTGGTTTCTAGGGTTTGTATCCTTGAGAAGGAAGAGTAATAGCTCTCTTGAGATCTAGAGGTGCTGAAACCATTGTAATCTTCTTCCAAAGCAATTAAATCTCGCTCTGATTGTCCGAGGACGTAGGCGTTGAGGCCGAACCTCGTTAAAATTGTTTGTTTGCGCGTGTGCTTCTCTGGTATTTGATTTGTGCTGTTTGGGATTGTTCTTTATGCTTGGGAGATTCAGGGGATCCTCATCAAGTTGTTGTCATAGGCGCAACACTCTTCTCCTTATGACAATTTTGTTATATAAAAGTCATATTCTAATCCTTTCATGACAACATCTTTCCATAACAAACTCACTAATCCCCTAATCCACAGTTTCGTTCTTTGTAAGACTTTTCTCTCTCTCTACCCCTTTAATTTCTTTCCAAAATAACCAAACTTTTGGCTTTTCTCTAACAAGTCTTTCCATTGACAAAACAGTGACTATTTTGTTCTTTCCTATAAAAGAGAACGAAATAATTTTCTAGTTTTCAGCTCATTCTTCAAAAAGAAAAATTAAAAGAAATAAGCAGAGGACTAGTTTTAATTCCTTTCCTTTCCAAATTCAAGAACTATAATATATACTTTTAGTTACCATCCAAAATTTATGTTTTAGTAATAAAAATGACTCCAATTAGGCGAAGTCAAAACTGAACAACTTGAATCTTTCTAAGAATAGAAATGCAAGCATCCATGGTTACATCAATGCACTGTCCGACAACATCACTTTCAAGGGGCCAACCATTTTGGATCTTTGAAAAAACTGGCTTGCTTCTGGATTCCACACTATCTTTTCATACAATGCACGAGGTATCATTTGGGCAAAATATACTGTTGATCTATTGTAAACATGTGATCTCTCCTATCACGATTAAACGCAAAATAACAACAAGTTCAAGTTCTTCATTCCAACTCACTTTCGATGAAAGCGTTTGTAAATTCCCCCTTCTTCTGACCCAAGTGCATTTTTTGTCCAAATGTTGGATAAATGCATGCAAATGCTTAACATGTGTTTTGGGAGTGTGACCTGTGATACAAAATTCGTTTCAAAATTGTAATACCTCTATTTTTAAAATACAAAATTTAATAACGAATAATAATATTTTTATTGTATGTATTTGTGTTAATTATTATTGTTATTATGTATTATTATTATGGTTATTACTATTGGTAATTATTATTGTTATTGTTAAATATCTTTGTGTATTATTGTTATTATTCTTATTATTAATATTATTGATATTTATTTTATGTATTATTCTTAGAGAAGCTCACTTCTTGTCCCCCTCAATTTTTCTCTTCCTTTTTCTTGCATTTCTTATTCTTTATCCTAAGCCCAATCCAACCAAGTATCCATTTTAATATGCTTTACTTTTGCTCATTAGCTCATATCCATTTTTTATCTCTCTTTTAATTTTACTTGGCCCATGCCATGAGTCATTTTCATTCCTTCTATTTTTCTTTTATTTGAGCAAAAAATCAAAACCAAAACCTACTACCCGTAACAAAAATCATATCTAATTCTAACTCACCCAAATCTACATCCTATTTTCAAAATCACAATCTCATCTAATTCTATTTCAAAATAAAATCCTAACTAATCTTTAATCTATTTTAATCCTTATCCTATCAACTAAATTCTAAATCCCAACTATGTAATTTTATATCTTAATTATCTAATCATGAACCGTATATCTCTCTCCCTATATTTAATCCTACCTAATCACATCCATCAAATTTAAATCTTAACCAGCCCAATCCTCATATATCCTAACTACTAAATTTTATAGTTATCTTAATTAAATAAAAATCCTAAATATCAAAATCTCTCATTATTTTCTAATCCTAACCATCTAATCTTAAATTATCCTAATCCTAACTATATAATCATAACCAATTAAAATCTCCTATATAAACATCTAATCCTAAACAAAAATCCTAACTTAATCTTCTCCTCCTTTCTTTACTGGCAGCCCCAACCCACCATATGGCCTCCTCATTCTTCTCTAGCGAGACCCCGATGACAGCTCGCGACACCTCGATATTCTCGCGGCCTCCGCCTCTTCTATCGTCGAACTCTCCATGGCTGAACGTGAGTTCCTCCCCCTCTGCGACTTTTGCCTCCTCCAGCGAGCTCCGTCGCGGCCTTCTCCCGGCCATGTCTCCTCCTGCACCGTGAGTGTGCCCTCTTTTCCTCTCTATTTCTATGTTATTATTTATGTATTTATGTGTGTGTCATTTGTGATTGGGTGTGCATAAATTATTATGTTATGCTACATTTGTGGATATGTATTAGTGTGCATGGAGGTGTACATGTTGTGTATATGTTTATGAAAGAGTGTGCATGTATGTAAGTATAAATGTATGCATGATTATAAGTGTGTGAGTATTATGTATGCCTGGGTGTATGCATGATTATGTGTATGTATGTATATACTCGTATGTATATGTATAGGGGTGTGTACATGTGCATTTATGTGCACGTGTAGTTATATATATTTGGTTATATGTTACAGCGATGCAGACCTGTTCGTGCGCTCTGAACCCGGTAACAGAAAACCCAGACCTGATCTGGATTTATGTTCGTTATGGACCCGATAAGCAGGCGATTCGAAAACTGACCCAGGGGATAATCTGGAGATTCATACCGGTTCGTGCAGTGGAGACCGGACGGTGATTCGGTTCCAAAATCGCGTCATTTCATGTGAGTGTCTGTTTATTGATCAATTTCAATTTCAGCGTTTTATCTTAATGTTCATGCACATGTATATATTATTCTGCATTATTCTATTCATACCGATCATTATTGTTACATTGTGATGTTCTGATATTACTTTATTGATATATCGTTACTCTGTTACCAACAGTATTGTCGATTCGTTCCATTATTCTAGGTAGATGAGTATTAGTCTTGATCCTCCTTATTAGTAATAACCATACAAGAATTTAATTGTAAAGTTGAGGAATAATTAATGAGGTTGCTTCATTGATAGATTGGATCAATGGACTATATTAGGATGAGACTGGATCTAGTGATGGAGAATGAAATTGATTTATTGTTGATGTATATATATGTATATAAATATGTATGCAAGGTTAGTATCTTAGCACTGAGATGTGGTGACTCACTTTATCGATGGGTAACATTATTTGATTTTTAGATCTGTTGATACTTAGATTTATTATTGGACTCTTATTGGAATGAAAATTGACTTAGAGTTAAAAAGGAGTGTAGACTGGATTAATATGAATTAATAGAGCACATGGATATATAGTGGATTCAATAACCTATTATTGAGATATTCTTGTCTTATCATTTCATTATAGATTATTTAACATTTTGGATTTAGGATTATTTGTGGTATATCTTTGACTGTGACTTGACTGGACCTAGTGATTAGCCTAGTTCATGTTTGTGGATGAGTGATACATTTCATGTATAGTATTATGAGGCAATTGTTTGGTGATCATTTAGATAGGAATCTTTTTAAATATTGAGGACTGATAGAATATGATGTTATTTTACTAGAAAACTGAATCTACCTTGATGCTTAGAACTATGTATGGACTTAATTAGATTTGGAGTTGACCTGAAATGTATATTTTTATATTGGATATTGTAATTGACCTTGAATAGAAGTAAGAATGTGTGATGATCTTGATCAATGATCTTACTGTTATTCGATAGTGAGGATATAACTAGACATAACTGACTGTTTATGCGAGACTCTGATATACTGGTGACTAGAAAATGAATATACTGATAATATAAGGATTAGAGTAAACGGATATGAATGAGATAACTGGTTATTGATTTATTGAGATGATGGTTTACCATATCAGATACTTTGACATGCATTGATACTTGATGTTCATGATAATTGTTTTGGGACCATTGTTTGATGTATCTGTTACTATTGTATCTTAGTGCAGATGGGTGAGATATTGATCAAATGAGACTATCTATTGAGCAGTATCCGGACTTGTTATTATATTTATGTTATTGAAAGTTACTGAAAAAATATTGTCAGACTGTAACACATGTATTGTTCCATTGTTCTACCGTTTATACGGTAATACTGTCCACATGTTATTATTACATCATTGATATTGTTACTGTCACTGTATCGTCCCAACAATCAAGATGTCATGGATATTGATTGTTCTAAATATTAATATAATAGACAACTTACATCGGGATTGGGAAAATCGATGGAGGAGACAACGTCTATATTTTGGGTGGACCTAAGATACATGTTGCGCAGCCGAGATACGGATCCACTGCACGATTCTAGGGATGACTGACATCCCGTATTGTTCATATTGTTATTGTTATTGACTACCTAGCGGTAAGATCTGGTTCAGCGCTAGGTGATTGGGCCGTGATTTCGGGTATGTACGGAACCCACATAAATCATGGACAATGTCTTTTCTACTGATTTCAATAACATAGGATTTTGATTGATACGTGTGATAGGCGTAGTATGGGATGTGTCTATTACAGGTGGCAATGGTGTCGCTGACATAATTGATAAAAAAAACTGACATATTACATTAATATTACAGACTGAATATAGATATATACATGTTATAATAAACACCTGATTGTAGACTGAACCCTAGCATGACTTATTCTTCCTACATGATATATATATTTAAATTGTGATAGACACCTATTCTGATTTGACATTTGATTTTTTTATTGACTAACTTTATTACTCTATGTTCATATTTCATATGTTATATCTGTCTTATTCCAATATTGTTTATCATTATGTACGCAATGTTGATATGCACAAGCACCTTCCTTTTCTTACACACTCATTAGGTCGCTTCCTCACGGTCCTGGATTTGCGCGTCCACGTACTGGATGTTTCATGTTATTGATCAGGTGATCGATTGAGACAGGACATATTGCGAGGAGCTAGAGTTTTCCTCTATCCACTCTGGTATTAGTGTCTTTCTTTTCATTTCTATTGATTCTGTAGTTCCCCTGATCCTTTATACTTTGCTATCAGTCTTTGTTACAGTTCTTTATTTATATGATATCATGCGTGGATACTTATATGTGGTATTGCAGTGATCGTTGATTCATTATAGTATAGATTTATAAATTGTTCTGAGTTACTTAGGCTTAGCGTGTATACGTAAGATATTTTTTTGCGTATATGCGGTCACCGACTCTCGTCGTTTCTCCGCTCCAGCGTATTTTTAGAAGTAGAGCGTGACAAAAATTTAAAGAATAAAAAACAATCACTTTCATTAGTGTTGCATGAGAAAGATAATCAGCCTCTAAAATACCAATGACTAAGAATGTGAAACGAGTTTAGTCTAAAGCTGATCATACGACCATAAGTTTAATAGAAACAGAACTCGTGGCTATTAAGGTTAACAACTCAGAGTATGACTTGTCCAATTTCAGAGGGAATCACGAAGGTAGCAACACAGCTAATAGATGATCAAGCCAAATATTAGAAACGAATGTTATATCCATGGTTTTTTGGACAAAGTTGGTGACTTTTGACTCCTATTAATTTATAAAAAATACAGTCTCTCTTTACTGTAGCTCTTACAATAGAAGTTAAAAAGGGTTGGATTTGGAAATTCCGGCCAGTCTCAGCCGTGAAGACTCAACTTTTTGCAACACATCCGCTGCACAAAAAAAATAAATAAATAAATAAATACAAATCCAACTCATGTGGGTCCCGCAGACGAGAGAATAAAAAAAAAACGCGTGAAAAATTTTGAGTTACGTGGGCCGGGTTCGGTTCATGTGTGTGAGCCACACACACATAATAAGAGGGCCAATCCGACGTTGACACGTGGACTGGTCCTCTTATAATCCCTTATAATATGTATGTGAGGCCCACACACATAACATATTATAAGAGGACCAGTCCACGTGTCAACGTCGGATGGCCCTCTTATTGTATGTGTGTGTGGCTCACACACATGAACCGAACCCTCAGGTCTCGGGTCTCGGAGGGGCTTTGATCTTTGAGCCGAGCTTTCTCTGCCGGTGGGTTCCACAAAAAACCAACGAGCAAGTCTCTCTCCCTGTGGGTCCCGCAGGCTAAATTTGCACAGAATGACGAAGATGTGACTGCGGGTCCCGTGTTCCTCTGGGTCCCGTTCAAAACGTTCCCATGTTCAAACGCCGGCGAAATCAGTCAAAAATTTCAACTGTCCCTGTGGGTCTCGTGTTCAAACTAAGGGTGAGTATCGATCGATTCGATTCGATTTTTACTAATTTTTATAAAATCGAACCGAACCGATTAGACTTAGCAACCGAATCGAAACGAACCGACTCAGTTCGGTTCGGTTTTTCAGTTTTTTCAGTTAGGCTAATATTTTTCCATCATTTCTTACATTTTTTAATCACCATTATATTATCATCCTTTAATATTCTAATCTCAAATATTCAATACCCAAATTAGAAATAAGAAAAAGACCCTAACCTTAATGTGAATTAAAAATTTCATATTCTAAAACTTTTACGCTATATTTTGGCTTTTATATCAAAACTCACATAATTATTACTAGCTTTTAATAGTAAGAATAAAAAAAAAGAACTATATTAATATAAATATTATTCTTAATTGTGATGGTATACTTAACATAACTTTCACATATTCAACATAAAAAAAGATGGTATTGCTAGAAATAATGAGATAAGTTTTCACCAATTTTTGTTATGAACTATATGATTCACTAAATTGAATTTCGGTAGGGTGATACATAGGGTAAGAGATTCGGTTCGGTTCGGTCGAGTTCGGTTTTTGAAACACAAACTGAAACCGAACCGAACCGGGTTCGGTTCGGTTCGGATTCGGGTTTCGGTTTTGGTCGGTTATTTCGGTGATAACCGAACTCTGCTCACCCCTAGTTCAAACAGTCCTCAAATTTATTTAAGCGGTCAAAATTACTCTCCCTGTGGGTCCTGTGTTCAAATGGTCAATTTTTTTAAAACAAACCGATAAGCAGAATTTTGTGTTCGAATGGTCAAATGCAGCAGTCAATTTTTTTTAAAATCAAAAGGTAACTATTATTTCTTTATCAATTTATTCCTATAAATATCCTACATCTTTGACAAAATTTACACATCATCTAAAATTTTATTATTCATAATTGTAGCTCAGAATTTGAACTTTTTTAACTGAAATGTTGACAATTTTTTTAAGGTACCATATATAAAAATTAACTCAAAAAAATTTAACACATAATATTAACACATAATAAAAAAAATTAACAAGTGAAAAATATTCACACATAATCAAATTAATCAAGTTCAAGAACTTAGAGAACAAAAATAGAGTGCATGTCATTGATATTGATGATGCTAAAAATTAGAGACTATTATAGGTCTCTATTTTCGAAGAGAGGGTGCTCCAGTTTGCACGAAGACACCCAAAATTAGAGTCCTCGCTGAGGGTACTCTAAGCACATTTTCTACTAAAATTAGCTACTAGTTTTGTCATATATAGTGCTCAACTTTGAATACTTTCTAATATTAATATTAATATATTCATTTATTTTGACAACTGATTTGAAAGTTATTGTCCATGAAAACAATATGCCATCACATTGTCCCCGTCGGCCTAACTTCTCCCCATCCTGGATCTAGCGTAGTGCAGAGTACAGGAAACAAATTGTAAGGAGATGAGATGTCATTTCAAAATACTACCTTTCGTTGGGCTGTTTGTTTCATCGTAAAAGACGTAAAACTCTGTAATTCGTAAATGATTTATAACTCAATTACAACTATAGCATTTGTTTAGACTGTAATTCATAAAAGACTTACACAACTCAACTACAACTCACTTGCAACTCAATTACCACTCACTTACAGTCCAGTTCTATAGGAAGAGAGAGGAAGTCGACGATGACAAGGAGCCAAAGAATCAGCAGCAGCAGCAGCAGGGAATCAGCAGCAGCAGCAGAACGGTCGACCGGTCCGGTCGACCGTCGTGCACCAACGTGCACAGGGTGTAGCGGTCGACCGGTCCGGTCGACCGCAGAAGGAGAGCGATTGACCGTCCGGTCGACCGCAAAAAGTGCCTAACTCTCGGTTAGGCACGGTCGACCGGCACGGTCGACCGGTGCTTGTGTCGGTCGACCGACAGTCAGATTCGGGCTGTTTTCGGAAAGTGCTGAATTGAAAATCAGTCCAAATTGAAAACTGATTCCTAGGATTTTTCCTTGGGGTATATGAGAGAGGCAGAGCTCTCTTCATATGGAATGGTTGTAATACTTGTATTGATTATCAAATCAATAGAAATCTCTCTTCCTTGCCCCGAGGACGTAGGAAAAATAGGCCGAACCTCGTTAAATCTGGTGTTTGTGTTCTTCTCATTACTTAATTGTTATTTGCTATTGGTGGTACTTCTATATGCATCTAGGGCTTCAGGTTTCCTCTACGTGGTTGTTATTTCTGCGCACAATAAGTGGTATCAGAGCCAGGTTCGTCGTGGGATCATCTGGCGATTCGAAGGGTATCGGTTGCTGATTTGGTGGAGATCGTGTGTCGATCTCAGATCAGCGTTGGGTCTGTTCGTGGGATTGTGTGTCGATCTCACGCGTGAAGTGCTCAAGGAATCATTGGAGGAGTAGATCTAGTCAGAAACTCATCTAGGGTTTCGTGAAGAGGTAAAGATCTGATCTTTATCAAAGTTGTTTATCTAACTCCGTTGGTGTTCCGCATTACATAGAGGATCTAGTCAAAGAGATGGCAGAAGAAAGTACATCTGTGAGGACCATGAATCCTCATCCGAGGATTGACGTGGTGAAATTCAATGGCACTAACAATTTTGACATGTAGAGGTGCGAGGTAATGGATGCGCTGAATGCATCAAACCTTGAAGATACTCTGCGTCTGGAGAAGAAGCGAAGCACAACCACTGAAGAAGAGTGGGAGAAGATGAACCGATCAGCGTGTGGCTTAATCAGATCATGTCTAACATAAGACATCAAATATCTTGTGTTACACGAAACATCTGCTAGGCAGTTGTGGGAGATCCTTGAAAGAAAGTATCTGACCAAGAGTATTGAATCCAGACTATAGCTGAAGAGCAAGCTGTACGGGTTTCAAATGAAGAAAGGATGCTCCGTGAATGAACATCTGAATCGCTACACGAAGCTTCTTACAGATTTGGTCAATGTGGATGTCAAGGTAGATGAAGAAGATAAAGCGGTAATCCTCTTGAACTCTCTTCCTGCAGAAGAGTATGAGACTTTTACCTTAACCTTCATAAATGGTAGACAGTCCCTTGACTATCATGAAGTGTCGTCTGCTTTGGCTAATTATGAGACGAGGAGAAAGGAAAGACAGCCTTCTCAGGCAAGCTCATCAGTAGAGGCGCTAGCAGTAAGAGGCAGGGGTTCACACAGGAAGGGCAAAGATGATAGAGGGAGATCGAAGTCCAGGTCAGGTTATCGAGATCTGAAGAAGAACCAGTGTGCCTTCTGCAGAGAATTAGGGCACTGGAAAGTTGATTGTCCAAAGGTCAAAGAGAAGAAGAAGGAGTCTAAGACTGAGGCAAATCTTGCAAAGGTGGCCAGTACTCAGAGCAGTACTTCACAAGCAGGTGGATCAGACTCGGACTCATCGGTTTTCTCATTCTCTGTCACTACTCCCATCGTTGGCTACTCAGGAGATAATGAGTGGATATTGGATACTGGTGCTACATACCATGTATGCCCGAATATGGATTAGTTTTCTACCTTTGAGAAGCTGGAGGGATGTTCAGTCGTTATGGGCGATGATCATCCATGTATCATGGAGGGTGTAGGAAAAATCCAAATCAAGATGTTTGATGGGATGATAAGGGAACTGAAGGAAGTGAGGTATGTACCTCAATTGAAGAGAAACCTAATCTCTGTTGGAGCTTTGGAGGCATTGGGCCTTGTGGTGTCAATAAAGGAAGGAGTCCTTAAGATGACCAAAGGCTCGATGGTGGTATTGAAGGCCGTTCACTAGAACAATCTTTACTACGTGAATGGTAGTACTGTTACAGGATAAGTGGCAGCTTCTACTGATTCAGATGAAGACTCAACCAGGCTATGGCATATGAGACTGGGACACGCAGGAGAAAAGTCTTTGCAAACTCTTGGAAGACAAGGAGTATTGAAAGGTGCCAGAACCTGTAAGTTGGAATTTTGTGAACACTGTATCATCAGAAAGAAGACCAAGGTGAAGTTCGGCACAGCAACACATTGCACCAAGGGGATTCTGGACTATGTTCACACTGACGTTTGGGGACCTACCAAGATTGCATCAATTGGAGGTAACCATTACTTTGTGTCGTTTATTGATGATTATTCTAGGCGTTGTTGGGTATATACCATGAGACACAAAAGGGAAGTCCTAGAATTGTTTGTGAAGTGGAAGAAGAACTTGGATAGAAGTACGGAAAGGAAATCAAGGTCCTCCGTTCAGATAATGGGGGAGAATATAAGTCTGATCCTTTCCTTTAGTTATGTCTTGATGAGGGCATAGAGAGGCACTTCACAGGGAGGGAGACACCGCAATAGAATGGGGTAGCGGAAAGGATGAACAGGACTTTGCTAGAGAAGGTCCGTTGTATGTTATCCAATGCCAGTTTTTCAAAGAATTTCTGGGCGGAGGCTTTGGCATACGCATGCTACCTTGTTAACAGGTTGCCTTCATCTGCGATAGGGGAGAAAACTCCTCTCGAGGTTTGGTCGGAAAAAACAGCTGCTTATTATGATTTGCTAAGGGTGTTTGATTGTCCAGCCTATTATCATGTCAAAGAAGATAAGTTAGACCCAAGAGCAAAGAAGGGCTTGTTCGTTGGTTTCAAGAAGGAAATCAAAGGATTCAAGATCTGGGATCCTACGGACAGGAAGTTTCTTTTCAGTAGGGATGTCACATTTGATGAGGCTTCTATGTTGAAGCCTAAGGTCTCTCAGCAGGTGGAGACTAGCAAGACCAAAGATGTATCGCAGCAGGTGGAGAATAATGCTAATCCACTATCTCTAGAAAGTTCAGCATCGATGAGGATCATACCTAGGGTAACACAGGAAAATAATCAAGCAGATGAGGAAGATGCTGACGATGAGAGGGTCAAGAACAGGTCATGGGTAATGTTCCTGACTCTACTGCAGTTGGAAGACCAAGGAGAAACACACGGAAAGCAGGTTGGCTCACTACAGATATGGTCGTGGATTATGCACTTCCGGTCGTTGAGGAGGCTATTCCGTCCACCTTCAGAGAAGCTGAAATCAGTTCAGAGTCGAAGATGTGAAAAACTGCCATGGAAGAAGAGATGAAGTCTCTCTACAATAACGACACTTGGGAACTCACAAGGTTGCCCAAAGAGAAGAAGTCGATAGGCTGTAAGTGGGTGTATGCAAAGAAACAGGGATCTCTCAAAGAAGATATGGTGCACTACAAGGCCAGATTGGTAGCAAAAGATTATGCTCAAAGAGAAGGAATTGACTACAATGAGGTATTTTCTCTTATTGTCAAGTATTTGTCAATTCGCATCTTATTAGCTCTTGTGGCACAGTACGAGTTGGACCTTGATCAACTCGATATAAAGACCGCCTTTCTCTATGGCGATCTAGATGAAGAGATCTACATGTCTCAGCCAACAGGGTTCAAGACTGAAGGGAAAAAAGATATGATATGCAAGCTGAAGAAGTCGCTGTATGGGTTAAAACAGTCTCCTAGACAGTGGTACAAGCGGTTCGACAGCTTCATCAGAGGAAAGAGGTACACACGTAGCCACTATGACCCATGTGTGTATTACAACAAGCTACCGACATGAGAGTATATTTATTTACTACTGTATGTAGATGATATGCTTATTGCTTCAAAGTCTAGATCTGCAATTGATACACTGAAGAGGAACTTATCTTCTGAGTTTGAGATGAAGGATCTTGGTGAAGTAAAGAAGGTGCTAGGCATGGAAATCACACGAGACCGAAGGAGTGGCAGGGTGAGCTTGACACAGAAGGGGTATTTACAAAAGGTACTTCAGAGGTTCAATATCGGCAAGGATACGAAATCTGTAAGTACACCACTAACTTCTCATTTTAAGTTATCTGCCATGATGTCTCCAAAGAATGTTGAAGAACGTGACTACATGACTCACGTTCTATATGCTAGCGCAGTTGGTAGTCTTATGTATGCTATGGTGTGTACAAGACCAGATCTGTCACAAGCTGTCTCTATGGTCAGTAGATATATGCATGATCCAGGACAGGGTCATTGGGAGGCAGTGAAGTGGATTTTGCGGTACATTAAAGGTACCATTGATGTTGGTCTGGTATTCGAGAAGGACTCCACAGCGAAGCAGGATTGTATCGGATATGTTGATTTCGATTATGCTGGTGACCTTGACAATCGCCGGTCTACAACGGGTTATGTCTTTTCATTATCTCAAGCACCGGTTAGTTGGCGCTCTATTCTACAGTCAACCATCGCATTATCTACTACAGAGGCCGAGTATATGACCATGACGGAGGCTATGAAGGAGGCAATTTGGCTTCAAGGCTTACTTGATGACTTGGGGTTGGATCAGGATCTACTGAAGATCAACTGTGACAGTATGAGTGCTATTTATTTAGCCAAGAACCAAGTATATCATGCACGGACGAAGCACATCGATGTCAGGTTCCATTTTGTTCGGGAGATTCTAAATGAGGGTGATATTGAGTTGTTGAAGATTCACACAATGGAGAATCCCGCCGACATGCTTACCAAGGTGGTGTTAGGAGTCAGGTTTGCACATTGTAAAACTTTGCTCCATGTCCTTCATGTAGCATGAGCTTATTGAAGCTCCTTTGGATGAGCTACGGATGGCTTGATCCCTTGGGCAGGGTACGTAGGCAACCACATTGTTGCAGCCACTTTTGAGTCGACGGTTTGTATGTTTCAGTTCAGCTCAGATTTGAGAAATCTTCACCGAGGTAGAGAATTGTAGGAAGAGAGAGGAAGTTGAGGAAGTCGACGATGACAAGGAGCTAAAGAATCAGCAGTAGCAGCAGCAGGGAATCAGCAGCAGCAGCAGCAGAACGGTCGACCGGTCCGGTCGACCGTTGTGCACCAACGTGCACAGGGTGTAGCGGTCGACCGGTCCGGTCGACTGCAGAAGGAGAGCGGTCGACCGTCCGGTCGACCGCAGAAGGAGAGCGGTCGACCGTCCGGTCGACCGACTGAAAGTGCCTAACTCTCGGTTTGGCACGGTCGACCGGCACGGTCGACCGGTGCTTGTGTCAATCGACCGACAGTCAGATTCGGGCTGTTTTCCGAAAGTGCTGAATTGAAAATCAGTCCAAATTGGAAACTGATTCCTAGGGTTTTCCTTGGGTATATGAGAGAGGCAGAGCTCTCTTCATATGGAATGTTTGTAATACTTGTATTGATTATCAAATTAATAGAAATCTCTCTTCCTTATCCGAGGACGTAGGCAAAATGGTCGAACCTCGTTAAATCTGGTGTTTGTGTTCTTCTCATTGCTTAATTGTTTTTTACTGTTGGTGGTACTTCTATATTGCATCTAGGGGCCTGTTTGGTTAAGGGTGAAAGTGAGGAAGTGAAGAAGTGATGAAGTGGTAATAGTTCCCTTTGGAACTTGGGAATTGGTTAGTAAGTTTTCCGGTGTTTGGATGTTGTTGGGAAGTGTGGTTTAGAAAATGTTATGTCTTTTTCGGTGTTTGGATGGTAATGTGGAAGTGGAAGTGGAAAAGTTGACCACAAAGTTGACCGCAAAATAATATTAAAATAAAAATTAATTAAGAAAAATAAAAAATGGACTGTAATTAGAATGCAAGTGAGATTTACATGAGCAAAAAATTAACTGTTTTGTGCTATAACTTATTACAAATGAGATTTACATGACCACAAAATTAACTGTAGCACTCTGGAAGTGAGGAAATGATTGTGTAAAAGAGAAAAGAGAAAAAGAAAAGAACTTTTTCCATTTTCCTTTTCCAGTGTTTGGATGAACATCGAAAATAGGAAAAGACACTTCCCACTACCTCACTTCCACCCAATTCCTTGAATCCAAACAGCCCCTAGGGCTTCAGGTTTCCTCTACATGGTTGTTGTTTCTGCGCACAACAAGTTACAGTTAATTTTGTGGTCATGTAAATTTGTATTATTTTTTATGTTAATATTAAATTTTTTAATATTTAGCATTTTAATATTTATTTGCAATATTAAAACTTTGTAAATCATCAAATAGTTAATTTTGTGGTCAATTTCTTTTACTTATGGCTTATACGTTACGATAACCAACCGTAAAATACAATACACTTTCCCACTTATAATTTTATATTACCAACCAAACACCGTAAAACTTGCATGCATGTAACTCATTTACAACTGTAAAAGACTTTACCAATTACGACTCACGAATTACGGTCAATTACGGCAATCAAACAGACCCTTTGTTGAACTGCTCAAATTCTTTTCTAATTAAGTTCAACTTCATCTCTAGTAATCGCGGGACTATTTGCTCTTCCAACAATCTTCCTAAAAATCTCGAACAAAAAAATCTCTTGCAAGCTCAACTTTCTTCACAATAGTAGATCAAATGCTCAAATAGAGATCCAACTTTTCATTGTGTGGAACAAAACACCACGTGAAAAAGGCACGTCATTGCAAAGGAGCACCACTAACAATATCTCGTGAGCCAAATTGCTTTATAGGAGATCATCACTGAGCCTTTTTGCGTCAAACTAGGGGGATCAACAACATCGAACATCAGCCACACACAACTAAGTTTGAAGCATGATTCTGATATCAATTGTAAGGACATAAGGTATCATCTCAAAAATTAACTTTCTAGGTGAAATTGCCTGAATTCTTATATAATCAAGACTTCCTCATGTCTAGCCGATATGAGACTAGTTGTTCGTCCAATTACTCAATACAAATAACATCTCCTTGTCATGTCACGTATTTTGTATCCCGGAGAAACTCTTTCAAACAAGGAGATGCCCGTGAATCAAGGACCCAATATATTTAGAAAAAAAGTCCTTCCCCTCCTTTGACAATAAAAATACGGAGAAAATCCATCATGGGACAAGTTCCCCTCCCCCTTCATAACTATATGCTATCTTAGCAATGAGGTTAACTAAAAGTCAGTCTTTCCTCACCAATGAGGACACGCCATACTCCCAGTATTATGCCATTCTAGGAGAGAAGATCCTTACTGTGTTTTATATATTGGGCATGTTTGGTAAGTTGCAAAACGTTTGCAAAATGCAAAAAGTTTTGCAACTTTACATTTAAAGTTGTTTGGTTTCGTTTGCAAAATGCAAAATGCAAAACACTTTTGCAACTCTTCTTTTCCCACTTGCAGCTGCTACAGTTAAATTTGTGGTCATGTAAATCTCACTTTTACACTCATATTTTCCCACTGCAGTTGCTACAGTTAATTTGTGGTCATGTAACTGTCACTTGTAGTATACTTACAGTTCAAAACAGTTACTTGATAATCAATATATAATTAAATACTATTAAATATTAATATTTTAATAGTGTTCAATTTTTTATTTAATTATTTAATTATTTTATATTTATAATCTTTAACTTTTTTATTGTTTTAATATTTAATATTTTACTATTTTAATTTAATATTTTAATTTAATATTTTATTATTTTATTAATACTTATTCCATTTTTTATTATTTTATTTAGAGTTAATATTTTATTAATATAACAGTATTATACTTTAATATAAAATTACTATATATTTAATTATTTATTTTTAATAAAAAAATTACTTTATTAATATCATAATATATTTTATTATTATATTAATATTTTATTATGTTAATATTGTAATAATAATTCAGTATAATAATACTATAATGATAATTTATTATTAAATTATAATTATATTTTACTTTATTAATTTTATATTTCTATAATATTACAATAATATTATAATTAAATTTATATTATAATAATTTTCAAGTATTTTTAATATTATAATATTATAACTATATTTTATTATTGTTGTAACATTTTTTAATATTTATATTTTATTAGTATTCTTAAAATTTTATTAATGTTCTTTAGATTTTTTTAAATTTTATATTATTTATTTAGTTAATATTTTAGTAATATTTTACTATTTATACTAATATTTTATTAATATTATTGTTATAAATAATATATTAAGATTATTAATTTTTTATCTCAAATTTATTAATACAATTTAATTTGCAATAGTAGATTTAATTAATAGTATTTATAATATTTAAATCACTGCTACAGTTAATTTTGTGGTCAACTTTTCCACTTACACTTTTACATCACCAACCAACACCGTAAAACACAATATACTTTACCATTTACACTTTCACTTTATCAACCAAACACCGTAAAACACAATATACTTTTCCATTTACACTTCACTTTGGGTCTGTTTGGATTTAAGGAATTGGTGTGAAGTGAGGAAGTAAGAAGTAAGATTTATTTCCTTAAGAAAAAGGGAAATGAGTAGTAAGTTTTCTGGTGTTTGGATGGTTGTTGGGAAGTGTGGTTTGGAAAATGTTTTGTTGTTTCCGGTGTTTGGATGGTAATGAAAGTGGAAGTGGAAAAGTTGACCACAAAGTTGACCGCAAAATAATATTAAAATAAAAATTAATTAAGAAAAATAAAAAATAGATTGTAATTAGAATGCAAGTGAGATTTACATGACCAAAAAATTAACTGTTTTATGCTATAACTTATTATAAATGAGATTTACATGACCACAAAATTAACTGTAGCACTCTGGAAGTGAGAAAATGGTTGTGTAAAAGAGAGATGAAAAGAGAAATGGGGGTTTCTTATTTTTCCTTTTTCGGTGTTTGGATAGATAGGAAATGAGCAATTATACTTCCCCACTTCCTCACTTCACTCCGATTCCTTGAATCCAAACAACCCCTTTATCAACCAAACACCGTAAAACACAATATATTTTCTCTGCTACAGTTCACTTTTTCATTCTCATTTTACGACTTACGACTTGCGACGTTTTGCAACGAAACAAACAGGCCCATTGTCTCAAAATTTGTTCTACAGTCTTGGGTCAACTAAAAAGTTTAAGGGGCAGGCAAATTGTTTGCCTTGAAAGTGACACAGAAAAATTTCAGTTTACTCTTTGGCATGCGAGCTCCACGTTCTTTTCTTTTCAAAAGATATATTTGTCTGCTGTGGAGATTGAGAAGACGATCCTACCACCTACCTTAACTTATTAGATGAACAGTAACGTGTCAGATTTTAGAGCCAAAAATTCTAAAAATATTGAAAATTGACACGTGAAAGCACACACTTTCCCAGCGTTCAAACATGCCGTTAGGCCATCAGTGACCAATTACAACTTGATGATGAATAAACAAAATGGAGCAGGGGTCCCTTTGGTACCAACCATTACCATGTGTCTCATGTATTTGTTTTTTTGCCACTCTTCCAACTCTCTCATTATTCTTTGGCAAAGCTCTCTTTGTTGGCTAACCTTGTTTTCTATTAATTAAATGCTCTTAGCCATTTCTATTTTTTGTACAAATTTTCATTTATTCTTAAGAGTGTGTTATGCAGTGGCGTACGCAAGATTTTCACTCAATGGGGCGGAGACATTATGAACTAAAATTAAAAATTTATAAAGATGAACGCCACATCCCAATTTTCTTTTTAAGTATCTTTTTATGACTATCTCAAATAAATTAATTGTTATTAATACGAAATACACGATAAGCAATAACATAAAACACTCAATATACATTAACCAATAACATGAATATTAACTAATTAATCAAATCAATAAATGGGGTTTTCTTTTAGGATGAGATCTCTTGTATAGAAACAAGTTACTAATCTTCTCATAAATCTAACTGAAAGTGGCAGACAAATTTATCCATTAACACATCCTAATACCCAAAATCTAAGTCATAAATCATAAATTTCAATTACATTTTCCTTCAAAAAGAACTAATCAAAAGTGATTTCTTATCAATTTTATTTTTATATGTGAATGGTGATGATAAAGACATGATTTTTCAAAAAAAGCATCTATAAATAAACAATTACTTTAAACCCAGAAGACTAGAACTACACAAGCTCATATACACTAAATTACTAGAAACAAAAGACAAGGAATTAAATTAAGCAAGTACAACTCACCACAGGTTTGAAATCTCCTATAATAAACTTCAAGCCTTGCCCTTGAATTCCTTAGTGCCCTTGAATTTCGCGAAAATCAACAAAAGGGTTGAGGATGAAGCCGCAGCAAATTTGCAAAGGCGAGTGTAGAAGGATTCAACTCGGAGCTCTCTCATTATAGGTTCTCGAATAGAGTTTTTTGATAAAGTGAAATTTTTATGGTTTAGTATGAAATTCAAGAACAATTTGGATTTCAGCCTCTAAAAATCACAACTTCCCCCAAAATTGGATCTTTGAAGTGGATAGGCAGGAAAATTGTCAAATAGCATTGAATTTAGGGATTTTCTTCACAACCCAAATTGAAATT
Organism: Agave tequilana; assembly: GCA_038442645.1. Taxonomy (NCBI): domain Eukaryota; kingdom Viridiplantae; phylum Streptophyta; class Magnoliopsida; order Asparagales; family Asparagaceae; genus Agave; species Agave tequilana. The sequence goes on along the minus strand of JAVJIF010008918.1, from coordinate 8,762 downwards.
ATGAAAAATAAAAATTTCAAAAGGGGTAAATGTGGAAAATCCAAAAAGCATCAGATTAGGGAAATTTTGCTTTGGGAATAACCCCAAATCAACAGATCTATGAAGCTTCGAGCTGAAATCGCAAAAAAAATCCATCTTAAGAGATGGGAAGCACCTGGGATCAGCTCCTAAATCCTCGACCACAGAGCGAATATGACGAGACTCTCTCTCACATATATATATATATATATATATATATATATAATATATATATTATATATATATATATATATAGAGAGAGAGAGAGGAGAGAGAGAGAGAGAGAGAGAGAAGGGATATCGTCAGATCGAGGCTGCGCCTGCGCTAGGAGGGAGAGATCGAGAAAGGATCAGGGCTTGCTACGGCTTTTGTGAAGAAGTAGGGCGGGAGGGCAGTTATTTGATTTAAAATCTGACCCATTATTTCCAAATACCCGATACACGTGGCGGATTTCAGTGGGGGCGACCCGCCCTCACTCGCCTCTATGTACATCCGCCACTGGTGTTATGTATGTGTATAAATAAACTCGTGCACATATTAACCAAATTATTGATTATTTAAATAGCCATCTCGTTTTACCAACTGCTAAAGCATCCACTTTAGAACTCAGCACTACCTTATTGCTACGTTTCGCTTTCCGCTATTTGAAACGCTCGTCTTAATGAGGTTTTTTTTAGTTTTCCACTATGTCTAGGCTCACCGCTACAGGTACGGATATTTGCACCCACAAAGTTGATTAACACACCCTTTGAATTTTTACACCCACAAATTTGATTAACACACCCTTAATATTTCTTAAATATTCTTAATTTTTAAATCTTAAAAAAATAAAATTCCTAAATTACCCCTCCTAATTCCTAACCTACTCAATTCTAACATTCACTCTCTCCCCCATTCTCTCTCGCAGCCTCTCTCTCATCTGAAAAATTTTCAAAATTTTGAATTTCCAGTATCAATTCTTCGTGGGAGAGGTCAGATCTCTTTAGAATCATGTCGCATTCTCAATTCTACAATTCAGGTAACTCACTATTCCTTAAAATTTTCAAAATAATCTCAAAATCTTAATTTTTCTTTGATTTTTTTAAATTCAGTGTCTTTGATTGTTGCTAAGGAGAATGTAGGTTAGATTTTCATGAAAACATAGAAAAAAAATTCAAACATTTTGATCAAAATTAGTGATTTTTGGTTAAATTTTGGAGTTGGGCTCGAAATCTGTTTGGTCTTAACAGGCTGAACAATACTTTTTATGTTCAGTCCACGATGACCGTAGGGTCTTGTGTTGTTTGACCGCTCTTAGACAAACAAGTTTCTTATGTTCGGCTCAACAAGGCCGAAATGAGTAAATGTTCGGCTTACAGTGGCCGAACATCACAGTAATGTTCGGCCTTCTATGGCCGAACATGTAACACCCGGATTATTAAACTCAGGGTTAATAATATTTATCGTAAATTTTTATGATTTTTAAATTAATTGTTTCTGTATTAAATAATATTCGGTGATTCATTGTGGAAATCCGGAATGGATTAAAGTTTTTATAAATTATACTGGCTTAATTGATATGAAAAATATATGGAAATGGACGAGTGTATATACTGCATGATATACTCGTATAAATACCGGGGTATTGTATTCATACCTATTTTTGATTGTATTAAATATTGGGAAGATGAAGAAAGAGAGAAAGAAAATGAAAATAAAAGAAAAAGAATAAAAATAAAATTAAATAAGAATTGATTGATGTGGGTATGGGAGGAATGGGTGAGTAGGTGGGAGTAGTTTGGGGGGGAGATAAAATCTCCCCCGTTCTCTCTCTCTCTCACTCACTCTCTCTCTCACCTTCCCTCTCTCTCTCTCACACCTCTCTGGGGTGACCGGCGGCACGCCGGAGGCCGGCCAGCGCCGGCGACGCCGGCGGCCAGGCGTGGGCGGCGGTGGGGGAGCACCAGTCCCCACCCATCTCTCTCTCTCTCTCTCTCTTTCTCTCCCTCTCTCTCTATCTCTCTCTTCTCTCTCTCGGTGGGCCCCCAGCGGCCAGGGGCGGGGGGCCGGCGCCGGCGGGGCGGGCGCGCGCGGCAAGGGGGCAGCAGCAGCAGCGGCTGCTGCTGCTGCTGTGAAAGAAGAAGGAAAAAAAAAAGAAGAAAGAAAAAGAAAAAGAAAATAATTAATGGTTTGGGTTTCGGGTTCAACCCAAACCCGACCCGTTTGCACCCAAACCCGACCCAATAAGGTAAAATTTCATTTTAGCCCCTGTGAGATTATAAATTACTTTGGGGACCCTCAAAAATTACAGATAGCCCCCTCAATATTTTCAGTTATTACGTATCTAACCTTTTATATTGATTTTGGTTTCCGAACGATATCTTGGACATCCGAAGTCGGATTCAGACGATTCTTGAGCCGTTGCGATCATGAAACGAGAGCTACAATCTGGTATATCAGTATACAGTATTGGGTGCTTGAATATATCGGTATACTCGGTGAGTGGAAGTCCTAACTTAATCTTGTTTTTCCCCAATTTAAAAATAATGTTGTTGGGAAATATGATAATATAGATTCATGGAACTAAGAGGTTACGTCATTATAAAGATGATTATGATAGTTATTGTAAAAGAGAATTGGTGTTATGGAACCGAAATTCAAATAGAGTATCAGAATAATGAACCATGGATATGTTATGTATAGGCGTGGGTGAACCTAATACAGGTTTGATACCAAATTGAGAATGTTATTTAGAATTCGTATAATATGACCATTAAGAGTCTGTAAGTGAATTTAAATGATTGCGCATAGGCGTATGCCACATAAGTTATGTGTTTGGGAATTCTGAGCATCATGTATACGTTGCGAGTATTTGCTAGGGTTGAGAATCGAACAATTAAGTGTTGGGCCCTGATAGAAATGGTAAAGTATAAATTCTGGTTAATACCATCTACCCGTCTGTAATGAATATTGATGTCTCTCAACCTGAAAGTCATTAAGTGGGTAAAGTTTACCTCTGATTCCATTACACACTGCGATTGCATGTGTATTGACTATTAATGTAATAATGATGATAGTTAGATGAAGATTGATATTATATGCAGGTGATGTCTAACATGTTATGAAAGTAATAGTTAAGGATAATAATAATCGGATGGCAATGGTTAACACCGGTACACTCTGTGAGTGGACTAAACAGTGACAACGGGAACCGATTACAGATCATGACTGTTATTATTAATAAGAGATAATCACAATTAAGATAAAAGATCACTTGAGACCCATCAACCATGATTGGATAATTTTAGAATCAGTTATATTGATACTGGTATAAGCAGAATCCTAAGTTGATATTAGGATGAACTAAGCAAACGAAAATGGAAATTATCTTCGAGTAACTCGACGTGACCGTGGTATAGAAAACTCTGCTAAATGGGATACATGTAATTGATGCAGTATGATAGAAATAGCGTACTGGTTAAAGTATTGAAGGTTTGTTAATATTGATAACTCGGATGGGATCGGGACATTTGTTAATTAGTAACGGTGAACGCGAACCGATAATGATGGAACTGATCAAAGTAATGATAATGAACTGAATTAGAGTAACTGAATTCCTAATACTACCGGACATGCTCCATAAATAGCTTGAACGTCAAAGCTTATTGTTAAGCTAAGTACGCGGAATACTCAAATGTGATGTAGTATGTGAGTATTGACCTTGCGAATACTGTTTTCATATTTGCTGTGTTTCATGATTAAGCAACTTGATAGATAAATAACTAAGATTTATCGAACCCAATGAGAGGTGGAAGAATAAAACCTTTGAACCAGACTCGCAAGTAGATATCGCACTTTTAGCGATTAATGTTTATTAATGAAAACTACTGATAAGATCAGGTCTGATGATTATCAGATAATGGACGACCGGTGATGTTGCAAAGTATCAAGCGAGTGATTAACTGGTGAAAACCTGTAGAGTCAGTATTGGGTAAACCGGACAATTTAATATTAAGTATATCGATTATGATGAATAATTCGATATCAACAAAAACAATACGATAGTATTGAACTAGTATTTTGGTATGCCTACTCGGTATACCGGAGACTTTCAAGTATCTTATAATTGATTTAACAGAACATCGGAATCCTCTATGAGGTTTGGAAGTCACATCTTTATAGTGACACCGATTCTATCTAACGGTAAGAGTTAGACAATTACCTTAATAATTAAAAGTTAGTAATACCGACGAAAGAATGAGCGTCGGGTCAATGAGATTAGTAATCCAGTATGGGTAAGTGATATGTGTATGTGTACGCATGTACATATGTGTGTGATTGATTCATATGCAAACGCAGATACGATTCGGCTAGTAAATGACTGTATGGTTTGGAACTAGAAGATAGAAATAAGCAATAGCAAAATATGCTGCATAAAAGCCAGTAGCGTTAACACCTGTATTAGTAGGACCTGGGATAAATTTGGGCGTACCAAATAAAAGTACTAAACCAGTCCTTACGTGAAATAAAGGACAATTATGATGTTAAAAGTGTAATAATTCATTAATATCAGAATTGTCGTGCAACTATCACTGGTATCAGAAATAATGAGAAGATTCTGAATTTAATCAAGTTGTAACCAATAGACAGTTTGCCTGAGGATAAAAGAGGCAAATGATGACTAATCCCGACTATTAATTATATGATAGTGGTGAATGAGTATTATGATTAGGAAAAGCGAATACCGGTACTACGAGTCAGAACTTGACCGGTGAGATATTGGGGATCCTTAAGTTGGATGCTTACATGGGTACATGATTGACACGTTATTGTGTATGCATTGTAGTCTAACACATGCTTCTTAAAAGGAATAGTTTTATGAATGAGTATCATACTTGACCTCATGCACATGTTTGGCTACAAATAATTGGAATGATATAACATGTTAGTTATCTTAAAAAGGCTTGCATGTTGTTAGTATAATAAATGGTTACTTATACATGTTAATGTCTTTCTTATTGGCATCATGTAAAGTAGGAACCATGTGAATTCCTATGTTGACATTATCTTATGAATTCTTGCATGTGGTTATTACATGAATTTATCGCATGTTTGGAGGAAGGGACCGGGTTGAACCGGAGGCGTAGAAGGGGAGATTTCATGGAGGAAGGGACCGGGTGAACCGGAGGCGTAGAAGGGGAGATTTTACGGAGGAAGGGACCGGGTTGAACCGGAGGCGTAGAAGGGGAGATTATATTGTATGTATATGGATATGATTGTTTATGATATCCGGTATATGGATATGATTGTTTATGATATCCGGTATATGGATATGATTGTTATGATATCCGAATTAAGGATGTTAATATGTATGGCACCTAGTGTATGCACATAGTTGTGTATGACATCAGGTAAACAGATTATTGTGGCATCCAGTATTGGATGTGAGTGTTCCGTATTTCTTCATGTACGAACACATTTATAATTGGGTACTATCATGAGTAGTGTGTGATGTCATAGGTATATTACGGAAGGCAATATTGAACCATACTTCAACTAATCTAGTGAGTAAGATTAGGCTCTCTAAGAGTCGTGTTGTGATCATGACTACATATATATGAAATACGAACATGTTACAAACGGGAAACCGGAAATGTGATTATAAGAGACTAACGAGTAGGTCATGTAGTGCAAAATCATTGAGATTATATGTTAATGAAATATTGGTCACGTGTACACAAGAGAATACATAGTGACAGCATTAGATAAAAAAAGAGTCTATGATTCATAAGCGCTGCAGTATCAATCATAAGTAGAAAATATCGAAACTGAATTTTTGATGTTGCTCAACTGCTTAATACTTGATGTACAATGGTAGTATCATATAACTATTTTGAATGACTTCTCTCACTGAGCCGTTGAGCTCACCCCACCACAGATTGATTATTTTCAGGTCACGGCAAGGCGAAGGTTCGACTTAGAGCTACAAGGAGGTCTCCTGAGTTAATGTATGTACTTATGTAGGATATAAAGTTGATGTTATTAGTCACCATGAGTTAGAATAGTATATCATGAGAGCACTCTTCTGTATATGTTTATGTGATGGACCTTGGGATGAACTATATGATGAATATGAGATCTATAAGTAGGCTGATGTTAGCCGAAATTTCTTGTATATCCTGATTAACGAGCATTAGAGTTGATGATCATGAAATTTTGTGGTAATTAAACCTGGGGCCGTTACAGTTGGTATCAGAGCTTAGGCTTAGAAACTAGTAGTAGAAATCAGGTGTGGGTCTAAGGCAGTATTAGCCTAGAGATTGATTTAGGTCGTTGGTTCAGGGATAACATGATTGTTATAATTAATGTTTATAAATGTGCAGTTTGTATGAATGAATGTGTGCCTGATTAAGAAGTTCATAGGTGTAATGAGTTCTTATGCGTATGATTAATCTCAAAATGCATGATATTTAACTTTTTCTTATATTCGAATGAAAGTATACCCGCATATACTTTGATTCGGATGAGTTCTATTAGGGGTGCGGGCCCTTAGTATGAACTACGGTGGTATGGGACACTGGGATAAGGAAATGACAAAAATATCAGGCAAGATAAGATCTAATCAGAACGGAAGAACCATATTGAATATATGTGATGGGTGTATCATCAGGTATGGTATGTGTATGTGCTGGTACGATGTGTGATGATATATAATAAATTATCACCAAGTGTGATGTGTGTATGTAATATCATATGATGTGTATATCACCTAGTATGATGGTGAATGTGGTGATATAAAGTATGTGTAAGATATATTCTGTATGAAAGTGATAATATTGGACATATATTGCATGTTGTGAACACATAAGGAAATGCATGATCAGAAGAGAACAAAAATTATCTTATTAAAGAAAAGATTTCATGATATAAAGAAGAAATTGAAAGTATTACTCTTACTTATTATCAGATGTGTCAAGTTTCGAGAACGAAACTTTTTCTAAGGGGGGTAGGATGTAACACCGGATTATTAAACTCTGGGTTAATAATATTTATCGTAAATTTTTGATTTTTAAATTAATTGTTTCTGTATTAAATAATATTCGGTGATTCATTGTGAAAATCCGGAATGGATAAAGTTTTTATAAATCATACTGGCTAATTGATATGAAAAATATATGGAAATGGACGGGTGTATATACTGCATGATATACTCGTATAAATACCGGGGTATTGGTATTCATACCTATTTTTGATTGTATAAATATTGGGAAGATGAAGAAAGAGAGAAAGAAAAATGAAAATAAAAGAAAAAGAATAAAAATAAAATTAAATAAGAATTGATTGATGTGGGTATGGGAGGAATGGGTGAGTAGGTGGGAGTAGGTGGGAGTAGTTTGGGGGGGAGATAAAATCTCCCCGTTCTCTCTCTCTCACTCACTCTCTCTCTCACCTTCCCTCTCTCTCTCTCTCTCACACCTCTCTGGGGTGACCGGCGGCACGCCGGAGGCCGGCCAGCGCCGGCGACGCCGGCGGCCAGGCGTGGGCGGCGGTGGGGGAGCACCAGTCCCCCACCATCTCTCTCTTTCTCTCCCTCTCTCTCTATCTCTCTCTCTCTCTCTCTCGGTGGGCCCCCAGCGCCAGGGGCGCCGGCGCCGGCGGGGCGCCGGCGCCAGCCGGGCGGGCGCGCGCGGCAAGGGGGGCAGCAGCAGCAGCGGCTGCTGCTGCTGCTGTGAAAGAAGAAGGAAAAAAAAAAGAAAGAAAGAAAAAGAAAAAGAAAATAATTAATGGGTTTGGGTTTCGGGTTCAACCCAAACCCGACCCGTTTGCACCCAAACCCGACCAATAAGGTAAAATTTCATTTTAGCCCCTGTGAGATTATAAATTACTTTGGGGACCCTGAAAAATTACAGATAGCCCCCTCAATATTTTCAGTTATTACGTATCTAACCTTTTATATTGATTTTGGTTTTCGAACGATATCTTGGCCATCCGAAGTCGGATTCGGACGATTCTTGAGCCGTTGCGATCGTGGAAACGAGAGCTACAATCTGGTATATCAGTATACAGTATTGGGTGCTTGAATATATCGTATACTCGGTGAGTGGAAGTCCTAATTAATCTTGTTTTTCCCAATTTAAAAATAATTGTTGTTGGGAAATTATTGATAATATAGATTCATGGAACTAAGAGGTTACGTCATTATAAAGATGATTATGATAGTTATTGTAAAAGGGAATTGGTGTTATGGAACCGAAATTCAAATAGAGTATCAGAATAATGAACCATGGATATGTTATGTATAGGCGTGGGTGAACCTAATACAGGTTGATACAAATGAGAATGTTATTTAGAATTCGTATAATATGACCATTAAGAGTTTGTAAGTGTATTTAAATGATTGCGCATAGGCGTATGCCACATAAGTTATGTGTTTGGGAATTCTGAGCATCATGTATACGTTGCGAGTATTTGCTAGGGTTGAGAATCGAACAATTAAGTGTTGGGCCTGATAGAAATGGTAAAGTATAAATTCTGGTTAATACCATCTACCCGTCTGTAATGAATATTGATGTCTCTCAACCTGAAAGTCATTAAGTGGGTAAAGTTTACCTCTGATTCCATTACACACTGCGATTGCATGTGTATTGACTATTAATGTAATAATGATGATAGTTAGATGAAGATCGATATTATATGCAGGTGATGTCTAACATGTTATGAAAGTAATAGTTAAGGATAATAATAATCGGATGACAATTGGTTAA